>JANHFX010130505.1:0-14204 GCA_027560015.1 Chloroceryle amazona
CGTTTGTTCAACGATTAATAGTCCTACGTGATCTGAGTTCAGACCGGAGTAATCCAGGTCGGTTTCTATCTATGACCAGCTCCTCCTAGTACGAAAGGACCGGAGAAGCGGGGCCCAGGCTACAAGCAAGCCCCCACACCAAAGTAGTGAAACTAACTAAACTACGAAAGAATCACCCACCACAACATCCTAGAAAAGGACCGCTAGCGTGGCAGAGCCCGGCAAATGCAAAAGGCTTAAGCCCTTTAGCCAGAGGTTCAAATCCTCTCCCTAGCTTCCCCCCAAATGATCCACACCTCCACCCTAACCTTCCTGCTCATAGCCCTATCCTACATTATTCCAGTACTAATCGCTGTAGCCTTCCTGACATTAGTTGAACGAAAAGTTTTAAGTTATATACAATCTCGAAAAGGCCCAAATGTAGTGGGCCCATTCGGCCTCCTACAACCTGCCGCAGACGGAGTGAAACTTTTCATTAAAGAGCCGATCCTCCCATCCACTTCCTCCCCTCTCCTCTTCATCACAACACCCATCCTAGCTCTACTACTAGCAATTACAATCTGAACCCCCCTACCCCTGCCCTTTCCCCTTACTGACCTAAACTTAGGCCTTCTCTTCCTTCTAGCCATATCAAGCTTAGCAGTTTACTCCATCCTATGGTCCGGATGGGCTTCAAACTCAAAATATGCCTTAATCGGAGCCCTCCGAGCAGTAGCACAAACTATCTCTTACGAAGTCACACTCGCCATTATCCTACTATCCCTAATCACGCTAAGCGGCAATTACACCTTAAACACCCTGGCTATCACCCAAGAGCCACTTTATCTCCTCTTCTCCTCCTGGCCCCTCGCTATAATATGATTCATCTCCACCCTCGCAGAGACAAACCGAGCACCCTTCGACCTAACTGAGGGAGAATCTGAGCTAGTCTCAGGGTTCAACGTAGAATACGCCGCAGGTCCATTCGCCCTGTTTTTCTTAGCAGAATACGCCAACATTATATTAATAAATGTGCTTACAACAATCCTATTCCTCAACCCAAGCTCACTCAACCTCCCCTCAGAATTACAACCCCTAGTTATCGCAACAAAAGTCCTACTCCTATCCGCAACATTCCTATGAATCCGCGCTTCCTATCCTCGCTTCCGCTACGACCAACTCATACACCTACTATGAAAAAACTTCCTACCACTAACATTAGCACTATGCCTCTGACACACCAGCATACCAATCTGCTACGCAGGCCTGCCTCCTTACTTAAGGAAATGTGCCTGAACGCAAAGGGTCACTATGATAAAGTGAACATAGAGGTACACCAGTCCTCTCATTTCCTGAAGCAGCTAATTAGAAAAGTAGGAATCGAACCTACACATAAGAGATCAAAACCCTTCATACTTCCTTTATATTATTTCCTAGTAGAGTCAGCTAAAAAAGCTATCGGGCCCATACCCCGAAAATGATGGTTTAACCCCCTCCCCTACTAATTAACCCATACGCAAAACTAATTTCTATTATCAGCCTCCTACTAGGTACAACAATTACAATCTCCAGCAACCACTGAGTAATAGCCTGAACTGGATTAGAAATCAACACCCTAGCTATCATTCCCCTTATCTCAAAAACTCACCACCCTCGAGCCATTGAAGCAACAATCAAATACTTCCTAGTACAAGCAACCGCTTCAGCCCTAATCCTATTCTCAAGCACAATTAACGCCTGACAGACCGGACAATGAGATATCACCCAACTAACCCACCCAACATCCTCCACTCTACTCACAGCAGCAATCGCAATAAAGCTGGGACTAGTGCCCTTCCATTTTTGATTCCCGGAAGTACTGCAAGGCTCACCCATAACCACAGCCCTCCTTCTATCCACAATAATAAAATTCCCACCAATTACAATCCTCCTCCTCACATCCCATTCTTTAAATCACAGCCTACTAACCCCAATAGCTATTGCCTCAGCAGCTTTAGGTGGATGAATAGGCCTAAACCAAACACAACTACGAAAAATTATAGCCTTCTCATCTATCTCCCACCTGGGCTGAATAACCATTATTATCCTATATTATCCCAAACTAACCTTAGTAACCTTCTACCTGTACACCATCATAACTTCCACCGTATTCCTCGCCTTCAATTCAACAAAATCCCTAAAACTGTCAACAACAATGACATCATGAACAAAAACTCCGATCCTAAACGCCACCCTCATACTCACCCTCCTCTCCCTAGCAGGACTGCCCCCCCTAACTGGCTTCCTACCAAAATGACTAATTATCCAAGAGCTGACTAAACAAGAAATAACTCCCGCAGCTACAACCATCGCTATACTGTCCCTACTAGGCCTATTCTTCTACCTACGCCTTACATACTACTCTACCATTACCCTACCACCAAACTCCACAAACCACATAAAACAATGGCGCACCAACAAAACAACAAGTCCCTCAATCGCCGTATTCGCTTCCCTATCAATCCTACTTCTGCCCCTCTCCCCAATGATCCTCACCACTATTTAGAAACTTAGGATAACCACCAAACCGAAGGCCTTCAAAGCCTTAAATAAGAGATAAACCCTCTTAGTTTCTGCTAAGGCCCGCAAGACATTAACTCGCATCACCTGAATGCAACTCAGACACTTTAATTAAGCTAGAGCCTCACCAGCAAACAACCCTAGACAGGTGGGCCTCGATCCCACAAAACCTCTAATTAACAGCTAGATGCCTTAACCAACAGGCCTCTGTCTACTAGGTCTTGGTGTGCTCTCAACACACATCGATGAGCTTGCAACTCAACATGAATTTCACTACAAAACCGATAAGAAGGGGAATTAAACCCCTGTAAAAAGGACTACAGCCTAACGCCTTAAACACTCGGCCATCTTACCTGTGACATTCATTAACCGATGACTATTCTCAACCAACCACAAAGACATTGGCACTTTATACCTAATCTTCGGTGCATGAGCCGGCATGATCGGCACCGCCCTAAGCCTCCTCATCCGCGCAGAATTAGGCCAACCAGGCACACTTCTAGGAGATGACCAAATCTACAACGTAATTGTCACCGCCCATGCTTTCGTCATAATTTTCTTCATGGTTATACCCATCATAATTGGTGGGTTCGGAAACTGACTCGTCCCCCTAATAATCGGAGCCCCAGACATGGCATTCCCCCGCATAAACAACATAAGCTTCTGACTACTCCCACCATCATTTCTCTTACTCTTAGCTTCCTCTACAGTCGAAGCAGGCGCCGGCACAGGCTGAACTGTGTACCCCCCACTAGCCGGCAACCTCGCCCACGCAGGCGCTTCAGTAGACCTAGCCATCTTCTCCCTCCATTTAGCAGGAGTATCCTCCATCCTAGGAGCAATTAACTTTATTACAACCGCCACTAACATAAAACCACCAGCTCTCTCTCAATACCAAACTCCACTTTTTGTATGGTCCGTGTTAATCACGGCTGTACTTCTCCTTCTCTCATTACCAGTCCTCGCTGCCGGCATCACAATACTACTAACAGACCGTAACCTAAACACTACCTTCTTCGACCCCGCCGGAGGAGGAGACCCTATCCTATACCAACACCTGTTTTGATTCTTTGGCCACCCTGAAGTCTACATCCTAATCCTCCCAGGATTCGGAATTATTTCCCACGTTGTGGCGTACTATGCCGGTAAAAAAGAACCATTTGGTTACATAGGAATAGTATGAGCCATACTCTCCATTGGATTCCTAGGGTTCATCGTCTGAGCTCACCACATATTCACAGTCGGCATAGACGTTGATACTCGAGCATACTTCACATCAGCTACAATAATCATTGCCATTCCCACAGGGATTAAAGTATTCAGCTGACTCGCTACTCTACACGGAGGTACCATCAAATGAGACCCACCCATACTATGAGCCCTCGGCTTTATTTTCCTCTTCACAGTCGGCGGCCTAACGGGCATTGTTCTAGCAAACTCCTCCCTAGACATTGCCCTACACGACACCTATTATGTAGTAGCTCACTTCCACTACGTCTTATCCATAGGAGCAGTATTCGCTATTCTCGCAGGATTTACACACTGATTCCCACTGTTCACAGGCTTCACCCTGCACCCCACATGAGCAAAAGCCCACTTCGGAGTAATATTTACAGGAGTAAACCTAACCTTCTTCCCACAACACTTCCTAGGCCTCGCCGGCATACCACGACGATACTCAGACTACCCCGACGCCTACACCCTATGAAACACCCTCTCCTCCATCGGCTCCCTAATCTCCCTAACAGCTGTAATCATACTAGCCTTTATCATCTGAGAAGCCTTCGCCTCCAAACGAAAAGTCCTCCAACCAGAATTAACCACCACCAACATCGAATGGATCCACGGCTGCCCTCCCCCTTACCACACCTTCGAGGAACCTGCCTTCGTCCAAGTACAAGAAAGGAAGGAGTCGAACCTTCACCAGCTGGTTTCAAGCCAACCACATCAAACCACTTATGTTTCTTTCTTATGGGGTGTTAGTAAATCAATTACACAGCCTTGTCAAGACTAAGTCACAGGTGAAACCCCTGTACACCCTACATGGCTAACCACTCGCAATTTGGATTCCAAGATGCCTCATCACCCATCATAGAAGAACTCGTTGAATTTCACGACCACGCTCTAATAGTCGCCCTGGCTATCTGCAGCTTAGTCCTCTACCTCCTCACCCTCATATTAATAGAAAACCTATCTTCAAACACAGTAGACGCCCAAGAGGTAGAACTAATCTGAACCATCCTCCCGGCTATCGTCCTAATCCTACTTGCCCTCCCATCTCTTCAAATCCTGTACATAATAGACGAAATTGACGAACCAGACCTAACCCTAAAAGCCATTGGCCACCAATGATATTGAACCTATGAATACACTGACTTCAAGGACCTTTCCTTCGACTCGTACATAATCCCCACAACCGAACTCCCACTAGGCTCCTTCCGACTACTCGAAGTAGACCATCGCGTTGTTATTCCCATAGAATCCCCCATCCGCATCATCATCACCGCAGACGACGTCCTCCACTCCTGAGCTGTGCCCAGCTTAGGAGTAAAAACTGACGCAATCCCAGGGCGACTTAACCAATCATCCTTCATCACCACACGCCCAGGGATCTTCTATGGCCAATGCTCAGAGATCTGCGGAGCAAACCACAGCTATATACCAATCGTTGTAGAATCCACTCCACTCACCTACTTCGAAAACTGATCATCAACCCTATCTTCCTAAAAACATTAAGAAGCTATGCACTAAGCACTAGCCTTTTAAGCTAGAGAGAGGGGATTACTCGCCCCCTTAATGACTATGCCTCAACTAAACCCAAACCCATGATTCTACACCATATTACTATCATGACTTACCTTCTCATTAATTATCCAACCAAAAATCACAATATTTATATCAACTAACAACCCCATCAGCAAAGCCCACACACCTACCAAAACTACCCCCTGAACCTGACCATGAACATAACCTTCTTTGACCAATTTACAAGCCCATGCCTACTAGGTATTCCACTAATCCTACTATCCACACTATTCCCCGCTCTACTCGTACCAACACCTAACAACCGATGAATCACCAACCGCTTATCCACACTTCAACTCTGACTCATCAACCTAATCACTAAGCAACTAATAATGCCGTTGAACAAAACAGGCCACAAATGAGCACTAATCCTAACATCCCTCATACTATTCCTCCTCACAATTAACCTTTTAGGCCTCCTACCCTACACATTCACACCCACCACTCAACTATCAATAAACATAGCCCTAGCCTTCCCACTATGACTAGCCACCCTCCTCATAGGTTTACGAAACCAACCTACAATCTCCCTGGGCCACCTTTTACCCGAAGGAACTCCAACCCCATTGATCCCCGCCCTCATTATAATTGAAACTACTAGCCTACTCATCCGTCCATTAGCCCTAGGAGTACGCCTAACAGCCAACCTCACTGCAGGCCACCTACTTATCCAACTTATCTCCACCGCTTCAATAGCCCTACTCCCCATTATACCAACAGTATCCGTACTAACCACATCCGTCCTCCTCCTACTTACAATCCTAGAAGTAGCAGTAGCCATAATTCAAGCCTACGTGTTCGTCCTACTATTAAGCTTATATTTACAAGAAAACATCTAATGGCCCACCAAGCACACTCCTATCACATAGTAGACCCAAGCCCATGACCAATCTTCGGAGCAACAGCCGCCCTACTTACCACTTCAGGACTAATCATATGATTCCACTACAACTCTTCACAACTCTTAACACTAGGCCTAATATCCATAACCCTAGTTATACTCCAATGATGACGAGATGTCATTCGAGAAAGCACATTCCAAGGCCACCATACTCCCACAGTCCAAAAAGGCCTTCGATATGGAATAATCTTATTCATTACATCAGAAGCATTCTTTTTCCTTGGCTTCTTCTGAGCATTCTTCCACTCCAGCCTAGTGCCCACACCAGAACTCGGCGGACAATGACCCCCCACAGGAATTAACCCCCTCAACCCATTAGAAGTTCCCTTACTCAACACAGCCATCCTACTCGCCTCAGGCGTTACAGTAACATGAGCCCACCACAGCATCACTGAAGCCAACCGTAAACAAGCTATTCAGGCATTAACCCTAACAATCCTCCTAGGATTCTACTTCACCACCCTTCAGGCAATAGAATACTACGAGGCACCCTTCTCAATCGCTGACGGCATCTACGGTTCAACCTTCTTCGTAGCAACAGGATTCCACGGACTACACGTCATTATCGGATCCTCCTTCTTACTGGTCTGCCTACTCCGACTAATCAAATTCCACTTTACACCAAACCACCATTTTGGCTTTGAAGCGGCAGCTTGATATTGACACTTCGTAGACATCATCTGATTATTCCTCTATATAACCATCTATTGATGAGGTTCTTGCCCTTCTAGTATAATCATTACAATTGACTTCCAATCTCTAAAATCTGGTACAACTCCAGAGATGGGCAATTAACATACTTACATTTATACTCACCCTATCCCTCACCATCAGCACTGTCCTAACCCTACTAAACTTTTGACTAGCACAAATCAAACCAGACTCAGAAAAACTTTCCCCCTACGAATGTGGCTTTGACCCTCTAGGCTCTGCCCGACTCCCATTCTCTATCCGATTCTTCCTCAGTAGCCATCCTATTCCTCCTATTTGACCTAGAAATCGCCCTACTACTACCACTTCCATGAGCCATCCAACTACACTCTCCAACTACCACCCTTACCTGAACTTTCACAATCATCTCCCTCTTGACCCTAGGACTTATCTATGAATGACTTCAAGGAGGCCTAGAGTGAGCAGAATAGCCAGAAAGTTAGTCTAACCAAGACAGTTGATTTCGGCTCAACAGACCATAGAACCAACCCTATGACTTTCTTTATGACCCTGCTACACCTCAGCTTCTACTCCGCCTTCTCCCTTAGTTGCCTAGGACTAGCCTTCCACCGGAACCACTTAGTGTCAGCCCTATTATGCTTGGAAAGCATAATACTGTCACTGTACATAGCCCTCTCCATCTGACCAGTAGAAAACCAAACAACCTCATTCTCCATCGCCCCAGTGCTTATACTCGCATTCTCAGCATGCGAAGCAGGCACCGGCCTAGCTATACTCGTAGCATCCACACGAACTCACGGATCTGACCACATACACAACCTAAACCTCCTACAATGCTAAAAATCATTATCCCAACGCTCATGCTCCTCCCCCTAACCCTTCTTTCACCCCCCAAACTCATATGATCTAACGCCACCACCCACAGCCTCATAATCGCCACACTCAGCCTCCAATGACTTACACCAACCTACCTCCCCTATAAAAACCTAACCCAATGAGCAGGCATTGACCAACTCTCATCCCCTCTCCTCACTTTATCATGCTGACTCCTGCCACTTATAATTATAGCAAGCCAAAACCACCTCCAACAAGAGCCTCTCTCACGCAAACGACTCTTCGTCGCTACCCTAATTATCGCCCAACCCTTTATTATCCTTGCCTTTTCAACCACAGAACTAATACTATTTTACATCTCATTCGAAGCAACCCTAATCCCTACCCTAATTCTCATTACCCGCTGAGGAAACCAACCAGAACGACTCAGCGCCGGCATTTACCTCTTATTCTACACACTAATCAGCTCCCTCCCCCTACTAATCACTATCCTCTACCTCCACTCACAAACCGGCACCCTACACTTTCCAATACTAAAACTCGACCACCCTGCTCCTACCCCCTCATGATCTAACTTACTATCTAACCTAGCCCTCCTAGTGGCTTTTATAGTCAAAGCTCCACTATACGGCCTTCACCTATGACTACCAAAAGCCCATGTAGAAGCCCCAATCGCCGGATCAATATTGCTTGCAGCCCTACTTCTGAAACTGGGCGGATATGGTATCATGCGAGTCACCCTCCTAATAACCCCCCCATCCGAACTCCTACTATACCCGTTCATTACCCTTGCCCTATGAGGAGCCTTAATGACCAGCTCCATCTGTCTCCGCCAAACGGACCTAAAATCCCTCATCGCCTACTCCTCCGTAAGCCACATAGGCCTTGTAATCGCCGCAAGCATTATCCAAACCCACTGATCCTTCTCAGGCGCAATAATCTTAATAATCTCCCATGGCCTAACATCCTCCATACTATTCTGTCTAGCCAACACAAACTACGAACGAACACACAGCCGAGTACTATTACTAGCACGAGGCCTTCAGCCCATCCTCCCATTAATGGCAACCTGATGATTATTAGCAAGCCTCACAAACATAGCACTCCCCCCAACCACCAACCTCATAGCAGAGCTCACAATCATGACAACCCTATTTAACTGATCCCCTCTCACGATCATCCTAACCGGCATCGCAAGCTTCCTAACCGCCTCATACACCCTATTCATATTCCTAACTACTCAACGCGGTCCTACCCCAACCCACATCACATCCACTCAAAACTCCAACACACGAGAACATCTCCTAATAACCTTCCACATTTTACCTCTTCTTCTCCTAATCTTAAAACCAGAACTGATCTCAGGAATCCCCTCATGTGAGTATAGTTTTAACCCAAACATTAGACTGTGATTCTAAAAATAGAAGTTAAACTCTTCTTACTCACCGAGGGGAGGTCAACCAACAAGAACTGCTAATTCTTGCATCTGAGCCTAAAACCTCAGTCCCCTTAACTTTTAAAGGATAACAGTAATCCACTGGCCTTAGGAGCCACTCATCTTGGTGCAACTCCAAGTAAAAGTTAATGGAAACAACCCTCCTCAGCACTTTCATACTTCTTACTATAACAATCATCATCACCCCCATCCTCATACCTATATTATCAAAAAACCTCAAAAGCACCCCAACCTCTATTACTCATACCATTAAAACAGCCTTCATCACAAGCCTAATCCCAACCACGCTATTCCTCCACTCGGGCCTAGAAAACATCACCTCCTGCTGAGAATGAAAACTCACCACAAATTTCAAAATCCCCCTAAGCTTAAAAATCGACCAATATTCAATAATATTCTTCTCAATCGCACTATTCGTAACCTGATCTATCCTACAATTTGCAACCTGATACATAGCATCAGAACCACACATTACAAAATTCTTCCTATACCTTCTTATATTCCTAATCGCCATACTCACACTCACCCTCGCTAACAACATGTTCCTACTTTTTATTGGCTGAGAAGGAGTAGGAATAATGTCCTTCCTATTAATCGGCTGATGACAAGCCCGCTCCGAAGCTAATACAGCCGCACTGCAAGCCATCCTATACAACCGCATCGGCGATATTGGCCTAATCCTAAGCCTAGCATGACTTGCAATCACCACAAACACTTGGGAACTCCAACAACCCCTTCTCCTCACCCAAACCCCAACACTCCCCCTACTAGGACTCATTCTCGCTGCCACCGGAAAATCCGCCCAATTTGGACTTCACCCATGATTGCCAGCCGCCATAGAAGGACCAACCCCGGTCTCCGCCCTACTTCACTCTAGTACTATAGTCGTAGCCGGAATTTTCCTACTCATCCGCACACACCACCTTATAGCCAACAACCAAACCGCCCTTTCCCTATGCCTCTGCCTAGGCGCCCTATCAACCCTATTCGCTGCAACATGTGCCATCACACAAAACGACATCAAAAAAATCATCGCCTTCTCCACATCAAGCCAACTAGGACTAATAATAGTCACTATCGGCCTAAACCTCCCACAACTCGCCTTCCTCCACATTTCCACACACGCCTTCTTCAAGGCTATATTGTTCCTTTGCTCAGGTTCCATCATCCACAACCTCAATGGTGAACAAGACATCCGAAAAATAGGCAATCTACAAAAAACACTCCCAACAACTACCTCCTGTCTAACTATCGGCAACCTGGCCCTAATAGGAACTCCATTCCTAGCAGGCTTTTACTCAAAAGATCTTATCATTGAAAACCTCAATACTTCCCATCTAAACGCCTGAGCACTCCTACTTACCCTCCTAGCCACATCATTCACAGCAACCTACACTCTTCGCATGACCCTCCTAGTACAAACAGGATTTACACGCTCACCTTCAATCATACCAATCAATGAAAACAACCCAACAATTATCAATCCCATCACCCGACTTGCCCTAGGCAGCATCCTAGCAGGCCTACTAATCACGTCATTCATTTCCCCCACAAAAACCCCCCCAATAACCATACCCGTCGCCATAAAAACTGCCGCCATTATTGTCACCATCCTAGGAGCCCTCCTAGCCCTAGAACTTTCAAACATAGCCCATACCCTTACACAACCAAAACAAAACAACTACCTAAACTTCTCCTCCTCCCTGGGATACTTTAACCAACTTACCCACCGCGTCACACCCATAAACACACTAAACACCGGACAAAAAATCGCCTTACACCTCATCGACCTATTCTGATACAAAAAACTAGGCCCAGAAGGACTCGCAAGCACACAACTCCTAGCATCCAAAACCTCTACCACCATCCACACCGGCCTTATTAAAGCCTACCTAAGCACATTCGCCCTATCCATCTCTATTATCCTCCTATCAACATAACATCGACTTAATGGCCCCCAACCTACGAAAATCCCACCCACTACTAAAAATAATCAACAACTCCTTAATCGACCTTCCCACTCCATCCAACATCTCTTCATGATGAAACTTCGGATCCCTACTAGGAATCTGCCTAATAACCCAAATCCTCACAGGCCTCCTCCTAGCCATACACTACACCTCCGATACATCCCTTGCCTTCTCGTCCGTAGCCCACACAACACGAAACGTTCAATATGGCTGACTCATTCGCAACCTACACGCAAACGGAGCCTCATTCTTTTTCATCTGCATCTACCTCCACATTGGACGAGGCCTCTACTATGGCTCCTACCTCTACAAAGAAACCTGAAACACAGGCATTATTCTCCTCCTCACACTTATAGCCACAGCTTTCGTAGGCTATGTCCTCCCATGAGGACAAATATCCTTCTGAGGTGCAACAGTCATCACTAACCTATTCTCCGCCATCCCATACATTGGCCAAGCCATTGTAGAATGGGCTTGAGGTGGATTCTCAGTTGACAACCCAACACTAACCCGATTCTTCGCCCTACACTTTCTCCTACCCTTCCTAATTGCAGGACTAACCCTAGTTCACCTAACCTTTCTCCACGAATCAGGCTCAAACAACCCCCTAGGCATCTCATCAGCCTGTGACAAAATCCCATTCCACCCCTACTTTTCCCTGAAAGACCTCCTAGGATTCACCCTCATATACTTACCCCTAATAACCCTAGCCCTATTCACCCCAAACCTACTAGGCGACCCAGAAAACTTCACACCAGCAAACCCCCTTGTAACACCACCCCACATTAAACCAGAATGGTACTTTCTATTCGCATACGCCATTTTACGATCCATCCCCAACAAACTTGGAGGCGTCTTAGCTCTCGCAGCTTCCGTCCTAGTTTTATTCCTAATCCCCCTTCTTCATAAATCCAAACAACGCGCAATGACCTTCCGCCCACTCTCCCAAATCCTATTTTGAACCTTAGTCACCAACCTCCTAATCCTGACATGAGTAGGAAGCCAGCCCGTAGAACACCCCTTCATCATTATCGGCCAATTAGCATCCCTCACCTACTTCTCCACCCTACTCATCCTATTCCCAACCATCGAAACCCTAGAAAACAAAATACTCAACTTATAAACACTCTAATAGTTTATCCAAAACATTGGTCTTGTAAACCAAAAACTGAAGACCACCATCTTCTTAGAGTTACCCTCAGGAAAAGAGGACTCAAACCTCTACCTCCAGCTCCCAAAGCTGGTATTCTTTACTAAACTACCTCCTGCACCCCCCTAAACCGCCCGAATTGCCCCCCGAGCTAAACCACGCACCAACTCCAACACCACAAACAAAGTCAACAACAGCCCCCATCCTGCCACTAAGAACACCCCTCCCCCCAGAGAATAAAACATCGCAACCCCACTAAAATCCAACCGCTCAAACCCCACCCCACAACTATCAACAGTAACAACCCCCACCTCTAGTCCCTCAACAAACCCACCCCCCACTACCCCCACACCAAACGCCAAAACAAGCCCCACTACATACCCCATAACGCGCCAATCACCTCACGACTCCGGGAATGGATCCGCCGCCAAAGACACAGAGTAAACAAAAACTACCAACATCCCCCCCAAATACACCATAAACAACACTAAAGCCACAAAAGAAACACCTAAACTCATCAACCACCCACACCCCACAACAGAAGCCAAAACTAAACCCACCACCCCATAATAAGGAGACGGGTTAGACGCAACAGCTAACCCCCCTAGCACAAAACAAACCCCTAAGATAAAAACCAAGTAGGACATCAATTCCTGCTTGGTTTTTACCCAAGACTTATGGCCTGAAAAGCCACCGTTATTTTTTAACTACAGGAACAAAATAGCCCTATGGTACCCCCCCCTCCCCCCCATAGGGCTATTTTGCTACCTATGTACTTCTGCGCATTGATCTATTTACCCCATTACTAATGCACTCTACTAGGACATTTTATGTAATGCACGTTCCACATTAAGCCCAATATCCATACCACATTCAAACTTTATTACCGGGCATACATTTATCGAACCCATTCCTACCACCCCCATCTTAATGTCATGATTATCAAACTTTCTACTACATCCGTACTAAAACCATTCAATCTCTAGGTTATACATAGTATCCTCCATATATACGGAAGTGCTTGCACATCAACTATGCACCGTCACAGGCCATGACTCGCCTAATAATGCTCGTCAACCCTCACCCACGTACCAGGTTATTTATTAGTCTGACTCATCACGTGAAATCAGCAACGCACCGCATATAATGTCCTCCATTCCTAGCTTCAAGTCCATACTTTCCCCCTAAACCCTAGCACAACTTGCTCTTTTGCGCCTCTGGTTCCTCGGTCAGGACCATAACTTGGCTTCTCACCCTATCTTGCCCTTCACAGAGCCATTTGGTTGGGTCATATCTCACCATCTCACCCGTGATCGCGGCATCCCCCGTTTTGGTGCTTCTCTTCTTTTTTTCTGCGTAGTCTTCAGGTAGCCCTTCCAGTGCAACGGGTGTTCCCAATCTAAGACCTGTACATCATATGGTCCTCTGGCGGGTTCTGGCCCTCAGGCGCTGATCAAGTGTCATGGCTGTTTGGATAATCCGGGAACCATTCTCTGACGCTGATGCACTTTGACTGGCATGATGGTATCTCCTCAAGCAGTGATTCATGGGGCTATTAGATGAATGCTTGTTGGACATGCGTTTTACTCATACTTTTCACACGTTAAATTTTAACAATCTCGGAAACTTTCTGTTTCCGCCCATTTTTCGTTTCGTTTGTTCGTTTGTTCGTTTGTTTGTTCGTTTGTTCGTTTGTTTACTCCTTAATTCTCTAATATTTTTCATTTGTTTCGTTTGTTCGTTTGTTTGTTCGTTTGTTCGTTTGTTTACTCCTTAATTCTCTAATATTTTTCGTTTGTTTGTTTGTTCGTTTGTTTGTTCGTTTGTTCGTTTGTTTACTCCTTAATTCTCTAATATTTTTCGTTTGTTTGTTTGTTC
>JANHFX010131438.1:0-15213 GCA_027560015.1 Chloroceryle amazona
GGGTCTCCCCAGAGCACTGGGAGCAGAGGGGCAGGATCCCCTCCCTGGCCCTGCTGACCACACTGCTGGGGATGCAGGCCAGGGTGCCACTGGCTGCTGGGCTGTGAGCGCACGGTGCCAGCTCAGCTCCAGCTTCTCACCCCCAGAACTCCCAGGTCCTTCTGTGCAGGGCTGCTCTCCATCCCTTCACCCCCACCCTGTGCTGATACTCGGGGTTGCCCCGACCTAGGTGCAGGACCTTGCACTTGGACTTGTTGAATCTCATGATGTTTGGATGAGCACGTTTGTTTTACCCTGGTTCTCTCCATACCTGAGCCTCAGCAACCACCAGAGAGGCCTTCCCTCTTGGTTTCTGGGCTTCTCTGACTTGCACAGCCCATATGCTCTTGGTTTTGTGGTGCCCTTCTGCTGCTGCCTTAATTGGCGCCAGGGTAACGAGGGCATGAAGGAGAATCATAGAATCATCTAGGTTGGAAAAGACCCACGGGATCATCGTGTCCAAAAAGAAGACAATCTTACAGGGCGTGTCCTTCAAGAGGTCATGACAGGTGTGCAACCACCAGGACAATTTTGATCATCACCCTTGAAATGTAAAGAATTTGCATCCCCTCAGGTGCAGGAATGGTCCTAGGAGAGGGCAGGGGAAGGGATGCTGTGAGGAACCATGGCTGGATGCTCAGGCTGGACCCATCTTTCTCCTATATGGGGAGAAGGCTTTGGAGGGAAGAGGGGAGGTGGGGAACAACCTGCTTTTCTAACTCATTTTGATCATCATCATCCTGGCAGCCTGAGCAACATATTTGACACCAACTGCACCAAGCGATTGGGTTCCATGAGTGATTTATAACGGCAGAACATATGTCCAGGTTTGAACTCAGGGAGCAGGCGGTTCCCCTCTGGTTGGCCCCTGCTTTTTTTTTTCCTGCTTGTGTTTGGAGGAACCATCAAGGCGTTTTGTTTTGGTTTTGTTGCTTGGTCTCATAATGAAATATGGTTCTTGGGGAGAAGGAAGGGGCTTGGGCAGATGGTAGTGAGAAGCAGAAGATGCTGGTGAGTTGCAGAAGCTCTGACTGCTGCATGGTTGCAAATTCATTCCTGCACTGCTGCAGAGCACAGAGGGATTTTGTTGCTGGGTCAGCCCTGCATGCAGCGAACTTCTCCCCATTGTGCTGCTTGGGAATGTGTACAGGAAAGATGGGGTAGGGTCTTTTGCTCAGTGAGATTTGTTGTTTTGGTGCTTTGAAGCACTTGGTGTTCTACAGCGTTACCTCCTGTTCCTATAAATATCAATGTTGAAGAGGGGGGTGTGCAGCTTCCTCCTGTTTTCTCCCTAACAGAGGAGGACTGAGAGGTTATCTGATAGTGAGGTGGATCGGGCTCTTTCTGGTGATCTCTGCTGTCATCCAGAAGGGTCATCTTGTCTTACAGGCTCTAATTGCTTCCATCATCGCAGGGATTTTTAGTCTGGGTCTCTGCATTTAAAAGGATGCAGCGACCGCGACAGTTAAATGGAGTTGATGTCCTGGGAACAAGGAATCGCTTGTTTTCATCCCCAGGCTGGTGTGAGTCATCCCAAATCACTAGCCCTCCGTCTCCTCGGTTCCTCCTGTTGTCCCGAGCCCAGCCGCTATGGGAAATCAAATGATGTCAGGATGGTGACAGGTGGCCGCTTTTTTGGCCTCAAATCGGGGCGAATCACCTGCTCACCAAGCAGCTGCTGCTTCCAGCCCTGCTCCAAGGCTCATGCGTGACTTTGGATGAGGTCCTTTGGCCTCGCCTTCAGCAAAAACAGCCCCCCTGACCCCTGCTTGGTATTTCCAAGGCAGCCACTTGACCCCTGGCAGAACTGTGCTAATATTTAATCTTGCTCCGGCGAGCCTGTGGGGAGGAGGCATATTTTTCTCAGCCTGTCAGCTCTGGTGCTCAGATCTCCCTGGTCTTTTCTCCAACCTCCAGTTTCTTAAATATTTTGGAGTTCAGAAAGCACAGGGTGTGTTTCCAGGCTGGCTTGCCACAACAACCCAGTAAAAACAACCTTTTTGCAGCTGCGATGCCTGTTTGCACTAGAGATAAAATGAGTTTCTTGTAGATTATTACGGTTTTATCAACTATTCCTCTTTTCCTCCCCGTGATATTTGTCATGGGAAGCTCTGGTGAAAGACCATCTTGGTACCAGGGGCCGAACAAATCTGAGGGTTAAATATTGAAGGGTGTGTATTTAGGGGACCGTGATCCTGTTCTGGAAATGGTTTTAGCTTCATAGAATCATCAAATCAACTGTTTTGGGTGGAAAGGGACCTTTGAAAGTCATCTTGTTCCAACCCCCCTGCAGGGAGCAGGGACACCTGCAACTAGAACAGGCTGCTCAGAGCCTAATCCAACCTCACCTGGAATGGTTCCAGGGATGGGGCATGGACAACCTCTCTGGAAAACCTGGGCTAGGGTCTCACCACACTTGGTGTCAAAAATTTCTTCCTTATCAGTCCCTCATCCACATTGTGCATCTTGGAGCTTTTCCCTTCTACCTGAGCAACCTGGTCTAGTGGAAGGTGCCTTTGCCCATGTCAGGGGGGTGGAACTACCTGATCTCTAAGGTCCCTTCCAACCCAAACAAGTCTGTAATGATGACAAGGGGTGATGGTTTTAAACTCAAAGAGGGGAGATTTAAAAGACCAGAGAGAAGGAGGATATTTTTGATGCTGAGAGTGGTGAGACCCTGGCCCAGGTTGCCCAGAGAGGTGGTTGATGCCCCACCCCTGGAACCGTTCCAAGTGAGGTTGGCCAGGACTCTGAGCAACTGGCTCTAGTTGCAGATGTCCCTGCTCCCTGCAGGAGTGTTGGACTAGATGACCTTCAAAGGTCTTTTCAAACCCAAGCCATTCTGTGATTCTATGATTCTGTTTGTCCTGAAGCAGGTTTGGGGGTTTTATCCCACCTTTAAAGTCAACTTTGAGCTTTAGGGATGCAGATCTTGGAGAGTTAAGAAAACGGCAGGACATGACCACAGTACTCTGAGATCAACCCCATTCCAAACAAGGCACCTTCCATCTTCAGCTTTGGAGAACATCAAAACCACCCCAGTGGAGGAAACTGGGTAAAAATGGGCCAAAAATAAAAAGACGCAGCTTAGGTGAGCTGCAGTAAGGACCCATCTCTGCACTGGCTCCACCTGCATGATGCTCTCTGTGCAGAGCCACAGAGAATTTGGGGGGATAAAACAATAATGAGAGTTCCTGAGATTTGCAGAATCTTTTTTTTTTTCTTTTTTTTCACATTTTGGGGGGGGGGAGGCAGGGGGGGTAATTTTCTGCCCTTGGTTCTGATCGCTCCTGATTTTTCTTGAATCACTACAGGTTTTTGGTTGTTCACAGGCTTTTGGCAAGCAGCTTAAAGTTCAAAGCATTCCACTCAATACTTCATGCTTCCAATATTGCAAAGAGATTATTACTATTAATAACACATTAATCATCTTTCCTCTGAAGATTTTGATTGCAAAGGAAAATAAGTTTTATTTCCCTCTCTCTTTTTTTTTTTTTAGAAGTCTTAGAGTCAGTGTTGGCAATTCCCAGTGCTTGGGTAATCGTCAGTCGGGTTCTGTAGAAACTTCAGCGATGAAAATTTGGGGTTGCGAGCACAACACTGACACCCAAGTTGTGCTAATGTCTAGACCTGATCTGAGGAGGCATATATAGCATGTTCTTCAAGTGCCAGCACAGATGAAGCTACCACCCAAAATGATCCATCTTCAAGGTGGAAACCATCTGCTACATTGCATTAAGGAGATGCGGCTTTACCCAGAATCCACCTGTGTCGCACCTGAGGACTGGGTGAGATCCACCTTGGAGAAACAGCTCAGCCTATTGTGAAACTGTCCCACAAACCCTGGCACTGGGGTGTTTCTGATGAACTGAGGAGCAAGACGTGGTTTCTTGATATTTAGTTTGTCTGGAAAGACATAATTTGGATCTACTATTTTGTATCTGGTTTGGCTGGAAACCCACATGGTCTTAGAGGTTTCCAATAAAATACACCTGGATACTTATTGTCATAAAATCATTGAGTGGTTTGGGTTGGAAGAGACCTTAAAGATCATCTAGTTCCAACACCGTGCCATAGGCAGGCACATCTTCAACTAGACCAAGTTGCTCAGAGCCCCATCCAGCCTGGCCTTGAACACATCCAGGGATGGGCCATCTACAATTTCTTTGGGCAACTCTCTGGAAATGCCTTCAGTAGATGGAAGGTTTCTTATGAAGCAGTGCACAGTGGCTTTGGGGATGGAACCCTAGTGTCCTGGAGAGGATACTGCATGCATGCTTGTCTGCATGGACAGGTGTCCTGCATGTCCTTGTCCCTTCTGGAGCTGTGCCTGCTCTTTCCCTCTCTATCTCAGCACAGAGTCCCAGCATGGTGGGGGTTGGAATGGCCCTCTGGAGATCATCTCATACAACCCCCCTGCCCCAGCAGTGTCACCCAGAGCAGGGGGCCCAGGATCACATTGTCCAGGTGGGTTTGGAATCTCTCCAGAGAAAGTGAATCCACACAACCTCTCTGGGCTGCCTGGGCCAGGCTCTGACACCCTCTAAGTCAATAAGTTTCTTATCCTGGTCAGACGGAACATCCTGGGTTCCACTTTGTGCCCTTTGCCCTGTCACTGGGCACCACTGACAAGAGTCATCCCACACCCCTCTCCAGCTCTCTCTGTCCCCCTTTTTGTACAGGTAAGGTCATCAGATGCCTCACCCTGCTCAGCCTCTGCCACACCATGCAGGCTGAGCAATTCGCTCCTCAGCAGAGAAACCATTTGTCTCATGCTTTCCTCAGCCATCCTCTTTCCTTTAAAACAGAATTTCTTTGAGGCTGATGTCCTCCAGAACTTGACCTCTCTGACTTGGCTGAGACAAGCTGACAAGCCCAAAAAGTTATTAGCTGGCACATGGCGAGATCAGAGAAAGCCTCCGGCTCAAATACTTGAGCTACTTTGAGAAGCTCGGGTCAAACCGACAAATTTGCTTCTTTCATGCAGACACTCAATTCATCTTAGCCCATTTGCGTTATCAGTTTCTGTCAGCTTTTCTCAACTCTCTTTTTTTTGTTGTTTTGGTTTTTTGTTTTGTTTTGGGTTTTGTTGAGCATAAAGGAGATTGTGCACAGCTAACACCAGCACTCAGAAGCTGGGCTTGGGAATGCTGACACTCACCAGAAAGAGGACAAATTGGCTCTGATAAGAGGGGAAGAAATCAGATCTGTCCTCTTTTCTGTCCTTCGAGCCTGTGTTTTTTTTTATTTTTCTTTTTATGAGAGCTAGTGCCTTATCCCTGTGTACTCTAGGCCAGAAAGGATGTAACGATGCCAAAGACATGGATGTGAATGGGACATTGGGCATTGGGAGGGGCAAAGAAGCTTCACACAACTCCGACTCTGCTTTCCACAGTAAAGAGTTCCCTGGGAAGGGGGAAAAAAACTTCTGGGGCAGTGCAGGGTGATCCTTCCCCCCACCAGAACCTTGCTGCTTCTAGGGATTTCCTAAGCTTTAAATATCCTATTTCATAGTTCCATTGGGCTTGTCCTCCTTGAACTTGACTAATTTTCCTTTTGAACCTATTTATAGGGTTTTGACTGTGTCACTAAAAACATTCTGCTGCTTAATTACTTGCTATGAAAAGTTCATTTCCTTTGGTTGTCTTTTAAGCTGACTTTGGAGCAACAAATAAAACCAGATGAAAAACAAAACAAAACAAAAAAATCATAATTTCTGAGTCAGTTTCTTCTCTGTGCTTTTTTTTAGGTCCAACAGGAAACTGGCTTTTCAGCAACATCTCTGCTGATCAAAAATAGTCTTTAGCTTTTTTTTTATGCTTCTTTGGGACTTGTGCACTCCAGGCTGTGCTGGCTCCCCTTAGGTATAGCTCAGAGATGTTTTTGAATAAAGGACTTGAATAACATAAACACAGTGTATGTGTGAGCACTTCCTGGTGGCCTTGCCCCATGAGGTGGTCTCTGTCCTGTTAATTCCTTCCCAGTAATTCCTGACACTTGGGATAGGGAAAGGTGACATGTGACAGCACTTTGGGGCAGGCTTAGAGAGTTGAGGGTCTTCAGCCTGGAGAAGAGAAGTCTCCAGGGAGACCTTCTTGTGGCCTTTCAGGACTTGAAGGGGCCTGTCAGAAAGATGGGGACAGACTTCAACAGGGCCTGTTGGGACAGGACAGGGAGTGATGGTTTTAAACTCAAAGGGGGAGATTTAGACTGGAGAGAAAGGAGAAATTGTTGATGCTGAGGGTAGTGGGACCCTGGCCCCAGTTTCCCAGAGAGGTGGTTGCTGCCCCATCCCTGGAACCATTCCAGGTGAGGTTGGCCAGGGCTCTGAGCAACCTGCTCTAGTTGCTGATGTCACTGCTGAGTTCAGGGGTGTTGGAGCAGATGACTTTTAAAGGTCCCTTCCAACCCAAACCATTCAATGGCTCCTCTGGGATCTTGTCTGACTCTCAGCACCATCTCACCACTAAGGGATGGAGACCCTAACCTCCTGACCAGATACCATCTCATAACATTTCATTTCATCTGTGACATCTTCAAGCTTTTGTTTTCCTGACATCTCCATTAGACGTCATTTATTCATTCAGTTTTATCCTCAAGTAAGAAAGACTTGAATGTGGGAACACCCCTTATATTTGTATTTAGTCTTCCTCCTATGGCCTTATTTTTGGTGGCTTTTTCCTCTCCTCATTTCTCCATCAGCTGCTTCCCACACCCACTCATATGCCATTTCCTTGCAGGTTCCTTTCTTGAAGCTTTAATTTTCTTTTACCGTCTCTGCTTTTGTTTAGTTTCTATGGGAACAGAGACAAAGATGGAAATGGAAACTACCTCCTGGGACATGCACTATGTATGTGTAGCACAGTAGCTGAGCAAGGCTGAAGTTCAGGAGACTCCTTGGCTTCATCCAACAGGTCTTGTGTGGATGAGTGGCAGGGTTAGGCCAGGCCGTAGGTTGCAACATGGTGTTGTTAGATGCTGCTTTATCTACACTCAAGGGAAAAAAGGCTGGGAAACCTCCATGGGAGCATCCACAAGCAGAAATACTTGTGAGGCAGCCTCCTGGGACTGTTCCTCCTAAGACTGAGATCTCTGGTGGTGAACCTCATCCCAAATCTCAAGGATTTGGAATCCTAGTGGGAGTGGATGTTGTAGAAGGGATGGGTTTTCTCTTTTGGGAGCCCTGTGATGGTGCTCAGCCCAGCACTGGAGAACATCCATCCTTGGAACCATTCCACATGAGGTTGGCCAGGTCTCTGAGCAACCTGCTTTAGTTGTAGATGTCCTTGCTCCATGCAGGGGGGTAGGAACTAGATGAGCTTTAAAGGTCCCTTCCAACCCAAATGGTTCTGTGATTCTATGGCCATCCCTCTTGTCTCCTGAGTCCCTGGTGGAGTCAGCTCATGGTGGGCACATTGAAACGACAGTCTTCCTTGTTCAGAGGGAGGTTCACCTTCCCCTGTCCTGTGTGCAAAGCAAACATCGAAGAAGTGGCAGCTCTTAGATTTGTACCCTCAAGTGTCTTACAAGGTTTTCTTCACAGAGAAGACTCATTTCATTCATGATCTCCCGTTGCTGCTCGAGGAGACCTTTGCAAAGAAGCGACTGCTGTGCAAGGTCTCTGCTGTTCCAATAGCAATTGGAATATCAGCATTTAAAAATTACATTCTGGGTTATCCATATATCTCAGAAAAGGAAGGGCCTGGCAAGAGCTGTAGTTCCCAGTGTGGAGCTGGCAGAGAGAGCTGGGAGGCTTCACCCTATGCAAAAAATCATCTCCTCCATGGTTTGGCTTCCAGAAGTGCTGAAGAAGAAGAACATGGCTGGCTAGGAGCAAGTGGCCTGGGAGGTTTCTCAGAAAGCCTTTCCAGTGAAACGCTCACAGCGCTGGCTTATGGAAATACAGGTTGTCCCAGTTTAACCAGGCCCAGGAATTAACTTCAAGGTGTGTAATTTCAATTTGCAAATTACTCCGGAGTCGAAAATCTCATCTTGGTATCTCCAGCTAATAAAAGGCACCGGGTTAACACAGACATAGTGGGTTTGGTCATGCCATGTGGACCTCTTCCAGAGCAGCTCTGTGAGCTGAGGTGTCCAAAATAGAGTCCCAGCATTGTAGGGGTTTGGAACAGCCCTCTGGAGATCACCTGGTGCCGTCCCCCTGCTCCAGCAGGGTCACCCAGAGCAGGAGGGCCAGCATCACATTGTGCAGATGGGTTTGGAATCTCTCCAGAGGAGAGTCCACAACCTCTTTGGGCAGCCTGGGCCAGGCTTTTCACCCTCACAGCAAAGAAGTTTCTAGTCCTGTTCAGATGGAACCTCCTGGGTTCCAATTTGTGTCACTGTTCCTTGTCTTTTTGCTGGGCACCACTAACAAGAGTCTGGCTCCATCCTCTTGCCCCTTGGGAGACCTTTAGTTCTTGAACAGCACTGATCAGATCCCATCTCAGACTTCTCTTCCCCATATGAACAGACCCAGAACTCTCAGCCTTTCCTGGGCACAGAGATGCTTGTCTGTCAGAAGCATTACCCAGGTCTGCAGAATGGTGGGTGACCTGCAGCATCCTGATGCTCATTGTTAAGCTGCCAAATTCCCTCCAGACAGCTCAACTCAAATCCCACACCATTTTCCATGCAGGCTTTATAAAAGGCAAAGGGGATGATGCAGCACAAAGCAAAAGGTGTCTTGAGATGCCTTTAAACATCCCCAAACAGCAGGGAAAAAGACCCTCAAAGATCTGTCAGTGTATGTTGTCACAGGCTGGTGTTGAAATGATTCTGCTTGTTTAAACTTCTAAACTCAAAGAGGGAGATTAAGACTCGACCTAAGGAAGAAACTGTTGATGCTGAGGGTGGTGAGACCCTGGCCCAGGTTGCCCAGAGGGGTGGTTGAGGCCCCATCCCTGGAACCATTCCAGGTGAGGTTAGACAGGGCTCTGAGCAACCAGCTCTAGTTGCAGATGTCCCTGCTCCCTGCAGGGAGGTTTGACTAGATGAGCTTGAAAGGTCCTTTCCCACCCAAACTATTGTATGATTTGTCATGGTTTAGGGTCAGGGCAGCCCCTTAGACCTGTAACAGACTCTCTCTGTTAACCCCCTTCCCTCCCCAAAGGGGAAGAGAAAGAGAATGAGGAGAGAGACTTAGTGATTAGAAAAGGAAACTAGAATAGCTTTAATGATAGTAATAATAATATAGCATATGTACAGATATATACAAAACCAGTACCGAACCCAACCCCCCTGATGGTAATTACATCACTGTCACCACTGATGCTGTGGATCAGGCACCAGGGGAGTCCCAGACTGGGCCCCACAGCAGAACAGGAGCTGTGTTCAGGAGCTGGATTCTGGTACTGGATTCAGGAACACACTGATTGGGATCAGAGGCAGAATGGACAGAGTCCTCCTTGGATGCTTCAAGGAAGGAACCAAAAGAGGACCTGAGCCAAGCCAAACAAAGCTGGCAAAGCTGTCCAAGAGGGGAGAAGAGCCCAGGAGCCCCCAGAAAGAGGGTGAGCAAGCAGGCTAGCATGCAAACAAAACTAGCAAGCTAACAAAAAGAACCCCCTAGACCCTTCAGATCCCTCTGTTTTATACCAATATGACATCTATGGGCTGGAATCACTTGTTGGACAGTTTACTTGTTGGACAGTTTGGGGTCACCTGCCCCATCCACTCCACCCTGCAGGTGCAGCCTTTCACTTTCCTGCACCCCCAGTGTGGTGCACAAGATCCAGCAGTGGCCTTGGTCTGCACACCAACCCTTGGTAGTAACTCTAACCATGGGGTGTTACCACTGCTGGCAGCAGACACTGCCTGTGCAAACAGGCTGCTGACTACAGACAGTGCAGTGAGTTAGAAGAACTGAAATAAAAAGTAAAACCACTGAACAGAATTAGTTCTGTTCTCACTCAAACCAGGACAATCTCACCTGAAATGCTCCATTCCTTGATCTTAAACCCTCTCAAAGCAGCACAGGGTTTGTCACACTGGAGAAGGTCACAAGGTTGTGTGCTTTGGCCCCATGCTTGAGAAATAACCAGCGCATGGTTCTGGGAGCTAATGCGAAAACCTTGGGAGGTGTCAGTGAAGCTGAGAATTGGGCTCAGAGCACAGCTCTTCACAGGCCTTTGGAGAGCTGCCTGGTGGCATGTCCAGAATCCCAAAGCCCTAGGGATTACAGGTTTATGGTTTGCATGTGGGATTTGCTGCAAGCTCCTGGTTCTTTTTATAGAGACACTATTCCAGGGTATTTCTGTGAGGGGGTTTCTGACCTTTGAATGTGAAGCCATTAAGTTGGGGAGTGAAGTTGTAAATCCAAATTGACTTTGCTTGGTGGTCCTCATTAAAATTCAACTGTTTCCTGGTCTTGGGTGTTGCTTCTTGGAGTAATTTGTCCTTGCCATATGCTGGAGCTGTGCCAAGATATCTCTTTTGGTGGGGTGACCTCTTGGTGCACTTGTATCTTGGCATTGTCAGAGAGGGTGCAAAAACCCTGGTGCCCCTTGGCAATTGTTCCTCTGGAGCTTGCCAAGATAAGCACCTTCAGGTGAATTTAACATAGTAAAAGCCCTTTGCAGAGGAGAGTTTAGCTACAGGCTGGGAATTTGGGAGCGTGGATTTGGGTATTGATCTGACGGGGCTGGTGCTAAGTCTAAAAGAGGTGAGAGAAGACAAGGCATTAAAAAAAAGCAGAAAGAGGGTTATACAAATATGAAGTAACCTGAGCAATGCAGTCTTTTATTAACTAATAATACTTGGCGCTAATTATCTTTATGAGACTGTGCAAACATTAATTAAGCTGCTACGACCTGTGAGGTAGATAAGGAGGAATAGTCAGGTTTACATGCAGGAGAGACAATGAGGATACTGAGATCTATGGGCACTGAGGAGTCCTGAGGCTTTTGGTTGGGCTCTTTGCCAACAGCTCCACAAGATGCCCCATGTGATGCTTTGCCTTCAGGTTACCTTCTGTTTTTTAACCAGATTTGGTTCTGCTGGTGTAGTTGGATATTTATGAACTATTTGAAGGCCGATTTTGAAACCAAACCCACAAATTCTATGTTTGTCTTTTCAATTATAAGAGTTCACACTTTGGACTAGAATGGGATGTTGGCACGACAGCTTGGCAGCCCCATGAGGAGATAGATGCTAAGAAGATGTATCTTCTTAAGAAGATACATGTGTGCTCAGCCTTGTTTTGAGGAGATGCTGTAGCAAGGGTGTGAAAAAAATCTTTATTGAGGTGGGAATTGGAATATTTTCTGAGCTGAAGCAAAGCCATTGGAGCAAGGTTGTCCATGGGGGACTTAGATGAAGAGAAAATAAGGGAGGGCTTGTTCAGCACCCTCAGGGCTATGTGGCCAACAGAAATTGAAGGTCATTTTTTTCCTAGTTAATTTTTGCAGGAGGAGGATGCTAAAGAAAAGAACAGTGGATAAGTGGTTTGTCTTTTCCTTTATTCACACCAAATTGGAGCTAACATTGATGTCATTAACAGAACTGTCTTCCTCCTTATGATACTGTCTTTTAGTAGATGGGAGCTAAGTTAAGGGATTGGAGGCCTCCTTGAAAGAGGTGGAATAAGGAAAGAATTGAAAGCTTTTTGGGAGATCTCCTGCTGGAAACATGAATGTGTTTGTACATATGATGTTCCTTTTCAATCTCTCTGGAAATGGAAGATGTAGAGGAAGTAATTGATACTGCGATAAAGTCTTTGAGCTGCTCTTTAAGTCTTGTGCATGTGTCTGTTTTCCTGGACTATCAGCTGCTTATAACACCATGACAGTGCCAAAAGCCCCCAGGTGGGATTTGAAGAGGTGCAGTAAGTGTCTTGGCCATTGTGGTGTGCAGGTGCTGCACCAGGACATCCTGGGGAGGATCAGCAGCACATCTTCCACGATGTGATGATCTTTAAGGTCCCTTCCAACCCAAATCATTCTGATTCTATGACATCCCTCTGCATCACCCAGGCAGGCTGCAATAGGACCTCTTGGCCCAGAGCGCTGAAACCACCTGTCACAAGCTTGGTGAATGTCAAGAGGCCAAGGATGCAAGTCATATTATTGGACTGGTAACACATGAAGGAGAAAGGAGACAGTTTTCATCGAAAGATCTGGAGAAGGGGAGACCCGAAATAACTGTCCTGTGAACTGGCACAGTTGTTGCTGGAACAGCTCGGTAATAGTAGGAGGCTGGTCTGGGAATGTAGAGTGTCACTCCTGCCATGGTGTCAGGTTGTCATTTGTTAGTATTTGCTTTTGCAGCCAAGTTTCTCTTCTGACTTTCTGGATGAACTTGGTGTTAGAAGTTGGAAGAGTGGTATTTCCAAAAGTGCATCTCTGGGGTGTGTGTTTTTGTGTGTTGATGACCTGCTTCTCACAAGCTCTTTAAGAATCCGTGGCTGTACTCACTGATGGGTTCCCCCTGGATGTAAATCATCCCAGCCTCTGTCTTTTGTCTACTACTGGGCTAAAAAATTTGAAAAGCTGATAGTCACAAAATGGTCCAAATGCTCAGAAAAAAAACCCAACAAAACAACTTGCTAAAAATGCTTAAGCTGAAGTGGATTATCTTACGCAAGGCAGGCGGCAGATTGCAAACACGGTTATGCTCCTACATCAGCTGCAGGCTGGTCATGGCAATGTCCTAATGTTGATGAGATGCAGCCAAAGCATCTCACCATGTCCCATACTGAACAGAGCCTGGCTGCTTTGGTGGGTCTGGAGACCTAAGAGACCCTTCTGCTCCAAACTGCACCAGGGAGGAAGTTTTCTCCCAAAAGGCTGCAGAAGAAAGGCTGGTTCTGCTACTTTTGTTATGGAGGGTGGATGTTGCAAGGTCCACTCTGGCTTAGGAATGAACCTCCTTTTGTAAATAATTTTCAGGGTGAATTTAATGATGAAATGGAGACCAGGCAGTTCTACATAAGATTCTCACATTTTTTTCTCATTGGTGCTGTTATTGATGGTATTTCTGTCCCTGCTTTAATTTCTTTTCCTGGATCAAATGTTCATCGTGCTGGGAAGTTGACACCTTGGGCTTCTCTCCATGTGACCTTACCCCAAGTGCAGAAACAAAATATCAAGGAAAGAAAGGCTGCAAGGGAAGACTCCTTTAGCTTAAATGATCTTTGTTTATTCATTTAACCAACACAAAGAGAAACGATTTTCCTTCTCCCTTGAAAATGGGTCAGTATTTCTTGACCTGCTTCCCTGCTGCTGGGAAACACTCATGGTACAGTGAGAACAGAGGATACCATCAGTTCCCTTTGGAAACCCTTTTTTATTTTTCATTTTTGATAATTCTTCCTCTTGAAATTGTCAATGCTGTTTCTCTGCACAGCTTGGTGTAGTTGGGTACGTTGGGACATGGCATTCAATGGGGCTATTGTATGCTTGAGTGCATGGCACTCTGCTTTGGGGAGGGCAGAGGGGCTTGGGACCAGAATGGGGCCTGACTCAGATTTGTAGAAAACATGGGAGGAGGGGTGTTTGGTTTAGCATGACTTGCCTTAAATCCATCTTGAGCAGGTGGCCAAGAAGGCAACCAGCCTTGTGGCTTCTGTCAGTACTAATCTGGTCAGTATAAGTGGGACTAGGGCAGGGATTGTTGCCCTGGACTGGGCACTGGGAGGCCACCCCTTGAAATCTGGGTTCAGAATTGGGCCTTTACTCCAAGAAGGACATTTTGGGGCTGGAGCATGTCCAGAGAAGAGCACCAAAGCTAGGGAGGGTCTAGAGAACAAGTCTGGTGGAGTGTCTGAGGGACCTGGGGTTGTTGAGCCTGGAGAGAAGGAGGCTCAAACTTCTTGCTCTGAACACCACCCTGACAGGAGCCAGGTGGGGTCAGTCTCTTCTCCAAAGGAGCAAGTGCCAGGACAAGAGGAACCAGCCTCAAGTTGTATCAGGGAGGTTTAGGTTGGACCTGAGGAAGAATTTCTTCCTGGAAAGGGTTGTGAA
Source organism: Chloroceryle amazona (assembly GCA_027560015.1). Lineage (NCBI taxonomy): Eukaryota > Metazoa > Chordata > Aves > Coraciiformes > Cerylidae > Chloroceryle > Chloroceryle amazona. The sequence continues at coordinate 14,001 of JANHFX010131438.1, forward strand.
GTCCTGTCCCAGTCTGCCCAGGGCAGGGGTGGAGTCCCCATCCCTGGAGGGGTTTTGAAGCCATGGAGATCCGGTGCTGAGGGACATGGTTTAGTGGAGCCCTGGTAGTGCTGGGTTGGTGATTTGACTTGATCTTAAAGGAGTCTTCCAACCAAAACATTTCAATGATTCTATCTCTTTGTGCTTGAATGGAGATTTTGCTCTATGTCACATAGAACACTTTTTTGGCTGGTGTGGGGTGTAAAGTAACATCCATCTGAGAAGCAGTTGTACCTGTTCTTTATAAGTGGTCATGGTTTTGATTCTTCTGCCTCTCTTTCTTCTGGAGGAAATTCATTGTCATTCATGTCTGCCTATACTCCTTCTGCCCTCCTTGTACCCCTTCTTTTAGTGAAGAAGCAGATGGAGAAAGCTGGTTGGCCTTCATCCCAGGTTCTTCCTCCCTCCATCATCAAGACCTGATGGTAGTGCCTGTCTTGGTTCAGGATATGGGCCCCTTATCCTGTCAGCAAGTGTTGTGCCTGAGGACGAGGGTCGGTGCAACTCCTTGCATAGCTGGGAGCTCAATCCAATGGCCTCACATGGTAGTTTGGGAACCACCACTGAGCTGTGACTCTGATGGATATTATTAGAAATGATGTGGTCACACTTAAGCCACAGAAACGTCTCTTGGCATTTGAGTCCTATTCACTGTAAAAGTATCCCCCTGAGAGAGGGGGAAGCACAGTCGCTTGGGTGGTGAAAGGAGACTTAGAGCTAGCTGTGGTTTCGGCTCTGGGTTTGTGCTGGGGAGTTTCCAAGGGCACCACCTGGTGAACTGAGCTCCCGTGTGGCGTGTGTGATGTATGGAGTTACGGAGGATTCAAACTGGGGAGCTCAGAGAATTGTGATCATGGTGCAGAGTTTAGTTGGAGGTCTGTAGCTTGTGGAGTTCCCCAGGGGTCAGTAATGAGTCCAGTCTTATTATTAAGCATAACCTGCATGAAGGGACAGGGTGGACCCTCGGCCAGTTTGGTGAAGTCACAAAACTGGGAGGAGTGGCTGACACACCAGAGCTGTGCTGCCATTCAGCAAGACCTGGATAGCCTGGAGAGTTGGGCAGAAGGGAACCTCATGAAGTTCAACAAGGGTGAGCATTGAGTCCTGCCCCTGGGGAGGACTCAACCCCCTGCACCAGTACAGGGGAGGGGTTGAGCTGCTGGGAAGCAGCTCC
>JANHFX010131685.1:0-15190 GCA_027560015.1 Chloroceryle amazona
AGGCACAGCAAGCGGGAATAGACCGACCGAGGGCGGCAAAAGGGCTAAGGGGAAGGGCAAGGAGCTAGGAAAAGTTTTACCCCACTCGGGAACGGCTATACCCAGGCCTGCTCCGCCCCTACCGCCACTCCTCGGCCTCCCTTGGCGGGCGGAGTAGGGGCGGTGTGAGCCGGCGAGAGCTCACGCGCCCTAGCGCCGCCCGCAACCTTATCGGCGCCTGCCGAAATAAGAGATTGAGGCGGCACCTTTCCGCCTTGAGGGTTTGGGGCGAAACGGAGAGAAGAAAGAAGGGCCACGGAAAAAGCGTATGGGGACACAGCTGAGCTGCAGCTACCCTCTCTGCCCTGTCCCTCCGCAGACCCAGGTGGGGCCAGGCCACACCCCACCTGTGGTGGGCTGACAACTGAGGGGCCAGCCTGCCCCTCAGAGATTACCCCCATACTCGGTGATGAGGTACAGAAAACTTTTTAAATGTCCGCTGTGCTTTAAGTACCGTGAAAAGAATATTTCAGCCAAAAGGAGCCGAGCGGAGGTACCACTGCAGATGGTGTTGGTTTTCCTAATGAGACGAAGGCGAGGCGCAGACTAGTGCTCGCAAAGCTACAGACAGGTGCACTCAGCGTGGAGCTCAATTTACCACAGGTGTGTCAACGAGCAGCAGCTCTAGGCTGCAGGATCTTCGGGCAATAAACTACTGAGGTGGGCATTTCGTGGTGTGAGCAGTATGTTTTGTTGAGGATGTTTCTTAATTTCAAGTATTTCTGTTTGAAAATTATTATGATAGAAATTATCTGTTGTAGGTGATAGAAATTTTAATATAAGATGGATGTGGTAGTATCCCAAATCATACCCATTTAAAGTGCTGATCCTACTTAAAAATAAAATCTGCCATACCTTGTATAATATTTGTGTAAAGTTTTCATTTTGATAATTCATTTTGGAAAGTGAGATTGAATTGCTGGTGAGTAATAGGTAATCATTAAAATAGTATTTCTTGTAGTCTAACATGAAGTATGATTTTCTGCACTAGTTTAATAGGGGTGATGTTGAACACATTTCCAAAGTGTTATGTGTATAGAATTTTAACTTTGCTTAAAAATAATTTAACTTGTACCAAACTGTTAGAAGCCAACTGTATGCCAGTATAAAATGCCCTGTACAAAAATGAATTGTTATAACCAAATTGATTGCAATATCTCAAGCTAAACTGATGTAATGTTAGAAGTACTCAAGTAAGACAGATTTCAAATCGCAGTGTAAGTCTTTTGATCAAAGTTGTACTATTCATCTTCCACTATTCTTAAAAAAAAATAAATTAAAAATTATACTTTTAAAAAGAAGTATCATAGTGATTCAAAGGTTAGAGTTTCCTAGCCCCCTTGCTTTCTAATGCTCTTCACTAAAGCCAAAGCGGGAGGCTAAGGTGTGTCTGGGCAAGGATTTTGAGATAAACTCAGTAACAATGTAGTGTTATTAAGCAGGTATTCTTCACTGTGGCTCTGAATGCACAGGGGATCACTACCCCAAATGTGCATACTGATGCAAGCTGAGTACCCAGTTTATATGCACATACATATACATTGATTATATTACCTAGAAAGGGCAGTCATGCTAATGTATTCCTGGAACTCATTTACATAGCCTGAGCATGCATAATAAAATTAAGGTTAGGGTCTTTTCTCCCTGGGGTGGTGTTTTGTGATGTCCAGTGGTCATCTTTTCTTCTTCACTGTGTTCTTTTGGTGACCTAAAGCCTAAGATTCTTATTCTTGCCACAGAAATAGTTCTTGTCTGTTCAGTATGCTCGGGTGCCTTGAGATGTGCTGTTTTCCTGTTCCTGGAGATAACCACTATCTACAAGGCTATAAATTTCACAGTATGCCTATACTATACAACTACCCATTCATTGTTGTTGCTTGTTTAAAGATTAGTAAAACTCCACCAGATATCTCATCTCCTGCCTTCAGTAGATATGACAAGATTTTTTAAAATAACATTGTCAAGGACTGGGAACTCTCTGATGTAATGTCTTTTAAGAAATTAGCCAGATTTTGATGAGTATTTCAAGAGCAGAATTTAGAATTTTAACTATAATGTCAAAAAAATTGACTTGCTGTAAGTATGAGAGTGCACCAATTATTAGAATCATTACCATAAATTTTGCATGTTATTTCTCAAAGTGTTGATTCAATGATCAGGAACATAGACCTCTGGTTTCAGTATCTCTCTTTCCTGTGAAATGTTCCTTTGCAGTGTCCATTTCTCGCTGTCCATGACTTAGCCATGTTATTATTCTCTTGAGCAAAGAGTATCACTGGATAGTGCTGTTATGCTGCTGTCAAAGCCCATATAGACCATAGTGATAGTATGAATACTAATTAGATGAGTTTGGAGATTTGACCCATTAATTTTTTCTACGATGTTCAGTATTTTTTTCTTGTTAATGTAAATACTTTTATATATACAAGTAAAAAAACCATGCACTCATTAAGTTAAAAATGTTGTGGCAAAGACAACACCTACCTGGGAAGATAAAATTACAAAGATGAAGCATTTGTATATATTTCCCTGTGTTGTGGAATTGGGTTTTGATAAGAAAATGCATTATGGGAAATAGAGAATGAACACAGACTAATAAACCTCCCTGCTGTATCATCAGCTAGGTTTGCATAAAAGCACATTGGAATGCAAAATGTCTTACAGCCTAAAGTAAGGGTGACAGATCCAGATTTATTTGGGCTATGAAAGAGTTGCCAGTGAAAGGTAAGGTCTAGCAAGAAAGTTTGGGGCTAGCACCTTTTCTAGAGGAGTAATGTCTGGATGGTTTGAATTGTGCATTCAGGCAATTTCTAAATTCAGGAGAAAAAACAAAACAAAACAAAAAACAACCAACCAAAACCAATGAGATAAATACAACATACAGTGGAGACTGCAGGCTAAAGCAAAGGTGGCAGCTTCAGATGTCTTGGGGCTGTGAAAGGATTGCCAGGAGAAGGTGGTGTTCAGCAAGAGAATTTTACGCTAGCAGCTTTCCTGGAGGAGCAATCAAGAGATGTTTGCCATTTCTGGCATCCACTGTTTGCAAGAAATAATAAAGAATGTTTTGAGAACATGTTTGGTAGCCTAAAGCAAAGGTGGCAGGTCCAGATTACTTGGGCCTGTGAATGGGCTGCCAGGGGCAGGTGAGAGCTAGTAAGAGAATTCAAGCCTATCAGCTTTCATAGGAGAGCAATCCTTATACCATTTCAATATTTAGAGTCAGCTCAAGGCAGGAGTTGAAAAAGTGCTTTTTGAAAACAGCCTACTTTGTAGCATAAAGTAAAGGTGGCAGGTCCAGATTTTTTGGGGCTATGAATGGGCTGCCAGTGGTAGGTGTGGGCCAGCAAGAGAATTCAGGGATAGCAGCTTTCCTGCTGGAGCAATGCCTGAATTTTTTAATTTTTAACTGTTGGCTATTGCTAGAGTTAATAAGGGCTTTTTTAGAATAACCTGTTTTGTAACCTAAAGCAAAGGTGGGGAGTCCAGATTTCCAGGGGCTGTGAATAGGCTGCTAGGAGTTTGGTGAATTCTAGAAAGAGAATTCAGGGCTAGCAGCTTTCTGGGGGAGGAATGACTAGAAGTTTTCAATTTTTATTGTCTGCTCTTTGCTAGAGGTGAGAAAGCACTCTTTGAAAACTACCTGGTTTGTAGCCCAAAACAAAGGTGGTATGTCCAGATTTCTTTGGGCTGTTTATGGGCTGCCAGGGGTATGTGAGGTACATCAAGGGAATCTGGCCCTGGCAGCTTTCCTAGGGGAGCAATCCCTGCACCTTTTCAATTTTTAGTGTTGGCCCTAAGAAAGCGTTTTTTGAGAACGACTTTTTTTGTAGCCAAATTAGAAGTGGTGGGTCCAGATTTCTAGGGCCTGTGAATGGGCTGCCAGGGGTAGTAGAAGGCCAGCAAGAGAATACAGGGATAGCAGCTTTCCTGGTGGAGCAATCGCTGGACATTTTCAATTTTTAGTGTTGGCTCTTTGCTGGAGCTAAGAAAGCAATTTTCATATCAAACTGTTCTGTAGCTTAAAGCAAAGGTGCAGATTCCCGAGGGCTGTGAATGGGATGCTAGGTATAGGTGAGGGCCAGCAATTGGATTCCAGGCTAGCGTATTTCCTGGGAGAGCAATCCCTGGACATTTTCATTTTTTACTGTCAGCTCTTTGCTAGAGCTAAGAAAGGACATACTGAGAAAAAACTATTTTGTAGCCTAAAGTAAAGGTGGCATGTCCAGATTTCTTGTGCCTATGAATGGGCTTCCAGTGGTAGGTAAGGGCCAGCAGGAGAATTCAGGCCTAGCAGCTTTTCTGGGTGAGCAATCCCTAGACGTTTTCAATTTTTAGTGTCAATTCTTTGCTATAGCTAAGAAAGAACATTTTGAGAACAACCTGTATTATAGCCTAAAGTAAGGGTAGGAGGGTCCAGATTTCTAGGAGCTGTGAACAGGCTTCTAGGTGTTTGGTGAGTTCTAGAAAGAGAATTCAGGGCTAGCAGCTTTCCTGGGGGAGGAATGACTAGCAATTTTCATTTTTTAGTGCAGTTCTTTGATACATGTGAGAAAGCACTCTTTGAAAACAAACTGTTCTGTACACTAAAGAAAATGTGGCACGTCCAGATTTCTTGGGGCTGTCAATGGGCTGCTAGGTGTTTGTTGAGCTCTAGCAAGAGAATTCAGGGCTAGCAGCTTTCCTGGGAGAGGAATCACAAGAAGTTTTTAATTTTTATTGTCAACTCTTTGCTAGACCTAAGAAAACATTTTTTGAAATCAAACTGTTTGTAGTGTAAAGTTGGGAGTTTCCAGGTTTATAGGTGCTGTGAACGGGCTGCCAGGGGTATGTGAGGGCCACCAAGAGAATTAAAACCTGTAAGCTTTACTGGGTTAGCAAACCCTGTATGTTTTCAATTTTTACTGTTGGCTCTTTGCTACAGATAAGAAAGCACTTTTTGAGAAGAACCTTACTTGTAGCTTAAAGCAAGGGTGGCAGGTCCAGATTACTTGGAGCTGTGAATAGGCTGACAGATGTAGGTGAGGGCCAGCAAGAGAATAGGATAGCAGCTTTCCTGATGGAGCAATCCCCGGACATTTAAAATTTTTACTGTTGGTTCTTTGGTACAGCTAAAAAATAACCTTTTGAGAACAACCTGGCTTGTATCCCGAAGCAAAAGTGGCTGGTTTAGTTTTATTGTGACAGTGAATGGGCTGCCAGGGGTAGGTGAGGGCCTGGACCTACCTCCTTTGTTTTGGGCTACATGCCAGGTAGTTCTCAAAAAATGCTTTATTATTTCTAGTAAAGAGTTGACATTAAAAATTGGAAATGTCTAGGGATTATTCCCCCAGGAAAGCTGCTAGTCCTGAATTCTTCTGGTGGCCCTCACCTACCTTTGGATGGCTATTCACAGCTCCAGGAAATCTGGAACTGCCACCTTTGCTTTAGTGTGCAATACAGTTTGTTCTCAAAAAGTGCTTTATTAGAACAAACAAGAAGACTGCAGAAAATACTGGAAATGGCAAGGGTTTGCATCCAGGCAAACTTCCAAACATCTCATCCTAGCTCCCTCAGGGGAAGTTATAGCCCCGTAGACTCTTGTTGAATCTCCCCTCTCCATGCATCTCATTCACTGCCACAAAAGGTCTCAGGCTAGTTCCTTTTCTTTTGGCTATAGAATGTGTTTTCCTCCCAAGTGGCCATGTGAAGACAACGGTGGTATAGCCAAAAGAATAAAGAATAAATGCTCCACCTTCTTTTGCTGTTAACACGTCCAAGGCCTGCACTGTAACCTCTGCTAATGGTTTAATTTCTTTTTGAAGATTTTCAATGGCATCAGCAGTGGCATTAGCCAAGCCTTCTATAGTTGCAGATATGTTCACTATAGTTTTTTCTAATTCACTCACCTCTAACATCGGGAATAGCCAACGCATGAAGTTGTGAAATTTGGTACCTCTTTCAATGAGTGGTTTTCTACTCTCTTATATTGGATGTGTTGTCAGGAGGAGCGCAAAATTCCCTGTAATCGTTCAGTAGCGTATGATGGTGGCAATAATATGCCATTCGTACACTCCCCCCACCACCCTAAGGTTAGGCTTTTTCTGGCCTTGCCATCAACGCAGAGATACCATTGTCCATCCGGGAGATTACATTGGAAGTAATCAAGGAACTCTTCCATTCCTTCTTGGTCAGTCAGACAGGTCCCAGTAAAGGGCCCCCAACCTATATTCTTCAAAAAATTTTCCTTTCTGTTACCCCCCCCGCCTGTTCTTCTTTTACTGTGCATGTGGTACATGCTCCCTTCCATGTTCCAAAAACCACTATAGAAATACCTTGTCGTGGTCTCATTAATACCAGTTGTATGCTTGATGAGCTATTTACTAGTTTTAACAGATATTCTGAAAAGTTACTCTTTTCCCAGTTACACTTTCTCCAGAAATGGTATATACTCTATTTCCTGTCCGCTTCTTTTACCATGCTTACAGCCCCACCGCATGTTCGGGTGTCTGTTGTTGTGATCAGACAGGCTCATTATTGTGCATTGGTATTCCTAATATGGGAAATCTTCCCCCTTTTTCTGGTAATGCAGTGCACAGCCAGCAATTAGACATATTCTTTTCTTTGGCTATTCCAGAGGTAAGATTCACAAATTTTCTTTCCAGGCCTCACTAAGAGGACACACATAAATCCAAATTATCATGTAAATACCAAATGTTCATCTGGCTTGGTGGGCACTCGCCATGGAGACTTAGGTGCCTTTTTTATCCTGGTATGACGAATCCAGGCTGTTCGTTCCTTAATTTTTACAGCTGTATATGAGGTCAAGAGTACTTGAAAGGGTCCTTCCCAGGATGGTTTTAAGGAGGTTTCTGTAAGAGACTTTACATAAATGTAATCACCAGGTTGTATATCATGTACCGGCCCATCCAGACCTTGACTGCAGACCCCAATCACTTGCTTGTTAATCCAGTTAATTTGTTTCCCTAATTGCCTTATATAGGTTGTAATGTTTTCCTCCCCCATTTGTCCAGATAGTGCGTTTTGAGTCCCATAAGGCCTCCCATACAATATTTCAAAAGGACTAAGCCCTTCCTGTGTCTTTGGCTTTGGCTGTATCATCAGTAAAGCCAAAGGAAAGGATTGGGGCCAACTTAAACTGTCTTCCTGTCCTCATTTGACAATTTGTTGTTTAATCAAGCTATTAATCTTTTCTACTTGCCCACTAGATTGAGGACGATATGGTATATGCAATTGCTAGTCTATCCCCAGATATTTACTGATCTGCTGCACAACTTCTGCAATGAAGTGAGATCCTCTATCAGATGATATTACAGCTCGTGCTCCAAAACGTGGTATAATCTCCTGTACTAAGGCTTTGGTAACTTCTCGAGACTTACACATTCTCATGGGGAATGCCTCAGGCCAACCTGAGAAGGTATCTCTGAGTACTAATAAGTAATGATAGCCCCCTTTTCTCGGGAGTTCAGAAAAATCAGTCTGCCATTGTTGTCCAGGCACATTACCTTGTCCAATTCTCCCCATCTCTAACCTGGGAATGTTTTTAGGGTTAGTCTGGAGGCAAAGATCGCATTGTTGAGTCACCTGCTTTACTGTGGTATATAGATTCCTAGCTATAATTTCCTTAATTAGATACTTATATAGTGCTTCTGCTCCCCAGTGCCCTTTTTTGTGTTCTTCCTTTACTAGAGACCATATCAAGTGTTATGGTATTATTAATTTTCCTTGAGGTGTGGTAGCCCATCCTTCCCCATTATATAATCCCTCTAAATCCGTAATAAGTTTCCTATCTTCCTTAGTATATACTGGTTTACCTTTCAAAGTAATCTGTCCATCGGGAACTAAGGCTCCTTCTAGCTCTACTCCAGTTTTAGGTGCTTGTTTTGCCTCTCTGTCCACCAGCTCATTTCCCTTCTCCAATTCTGAGCTCACCTTTTGATGTGCTTTTATATGCATGATTGCTATCTTCTTCAGGAGTTGCACTGCCTTCAGCAATTTCAAAATTTCCTCTCCATATTTGATGTTCTTGCCTTGAGAGTTTAACAATCCTCTTTCTTTCCAGATTTCTCTATGAGCATGCACAACCCCAAAGGCATATTTGGAATCCATATAAATGTTTACTTCTCAGTCTTTAGCTAGCTCCAAGGCTCGGGTTAGAGGAATAATTTCTGCTTTCTGGGTAGAGGTACTCACAGGTAATGGACCAGATTCTACCAGTTCCTGGTGGTGGTAGTGGTGTACCCAGCATATTTATTGTCATTTAGGACGTAACTACTTCCATCTGTGAACCAGTTCTTATTTTCCATGGGACTGTCCTTCAGGTCTGCACGACTCGAATATGTTGCCTCAATAGTTTCCAGGCAATCATGATTTACTGGTTCTCCCATGTTTTCACTGAGGAAAGAAGCTGGGTTAACAATGTTAGTAACCACAATTTCCACATCATCTTGTTCCACCATTATGGCCTGATATTTCAAGAACCTTTGTGGAGAGAGCCAATGCCCACCTTTGATGTCCAGTACTGCAGATACTGTGTGGTACACTAGCACTGTCATTTTCTGTCCCAAAGTAAACTTCCTGGCTTCCTGGATATTTAACACTACTGCAGCAACTGCCCGTAGGCATTCCAGCCATCCTTTTGCGGTTGCATCTAATTGTTTAGAAAGATATGTGACTGCTCGTCAATATGGGCCCAGGTCCCAGGCTAGTATCCCCAGGGCAATCCCTTGTCTTTCATAAGAGAACAGGAAAAATGGCTTACATCTGGAAGTCCCAATGATGGGGTTGACATCAGAGCCTTTTTTAGCAACTCAAAGGCATGATTTGCCTTCTTGTTCCATTCGAGATACTTCTTTTCAGTAACTGTGAGTGCATACAGAGGTTTAACAAGTAGTCCATAATTATAAATCCATAGCGGACACCACCCAGTCATTCCCAAAAAGGTCCACAATTCTTTCACTGTCTGCAGTCTTGGAGTTTGGCATATTACTTCTTTCCAACCCTGTCCCAAAGTTCTTTGTCCAGCACTAACCTCATATCCCCAATATATCACTTGTTGTTGTATTATCTGTGCTTTCTTCTGAGATACTCGGTATCCTTGGAGCCCTAGAAAATTTAACAGACTCACTGCCCAAGTCATGCATGATTCCCGCGTTTTGGTAGCAATGAGGATATCATCCACATATTGCAACAATTTTCTTTCTGTGGCTGGGGTTTCCCAGAGCTCAAGATCTTTGGCAAGCTGTTTGCCAAATATGGTGGGGCTATTTTTGAACCCCCAAGGCAACACTGTCCAGGTGAGCTGGGCTTTTCACCCACTTCTGGGATTTTCCCACTCAAATGCAAATATTTTCTGACTGGCTTCATGGAGAGGGAGGCAAAAATAAGCATCCTTCAAGTCTAAAAGAGTAAACCAAGTAAACTCAGGTGTCAGTACAGTTATATGGATATGGATTTCCCACTACTGGGTAGACACCTTCAGTGATCTTATCGACAGCCTGTAAATCCTGCACCACCCAGTATGACCCGTCAGGCTTCTTAGCAGGTAATGTGGGAGTATTAAAATCAGATTCACATTCCCTCAATAGACCTAATTGTAAAAATCTATTATTGGCTGAATGCCTTCCCTATCTTCTCTCTTCAAAGGGTACTGTTTAATTCTTACTGGTTGACTTCCTTCTTTAAGCCTCACCTTGACCAGTGGAGCATTTTTAGCTCTTCCAGGCACATCAGTAGCCCATACTCCAGGATATACTTGGTTCATAACCTCATTAACAATTTCTTTTCCTGTAGGAACACTAGTTAAGAAGAAACCCGTTATTTGAATATATTGCTGATCAATTATCGCCAGAGTAATTTCTCCTTTTTCAGATTTAATCCCTGCTCCTAACTGTTCTAATAAATCTCTTCCCAACAGTGCTTTCGGGGAGTTTGGCATATATAGAAATCTATGAATGCCCAGCAGTTTTCCTAATTTATATTTTAAAAGTTCACAGAAATATGCCTTCTCTGTTTGGCCAGTTGCCCCTTTTATCATTACATAATTATCTCCCAATGGTACCAATGCTTGATTTAAGACTAAGTTGCTCCAGTATTGATTAAAAGTTCTACTTTTTCTCATTTTTTCCCTAGCTGCAGTGTAACCAGTGCATCCGCTAGGGTAGATTCCCCAGTCCCCATCAATTTCCTTTTAATTCTGCAATTATTTTTCCTTTTCGACTTCTTCAATTCGGACAATCTCTCTTCCAATGTCTGAACTTTCTGCAGTGGGGGTACTGATCTTTGCCTGAGGGAGTCTTCCACTCCACTGCCACCACTCGCTTTTGCACCCTTCTATATTCCTCCTCTTTATTAATAAACACCTTCCATGCTTCATCTAATAAAATTTCCAAAATTCTACTTTCTGCAGGATGCAGTTTTTGCAGCTTGTGACTGATGTCCCTGGTAGATTGTCCCAGGAACAGAGAGACCAATTGCTGTATTCCTACTTCTGATTCAGGGTCCAAAGGGGTATTACAGTGCATCACATCCCGTAATCTATCCAAGAATTCTGAGAGTGATTCAGAGGGGCCCTGCTTAAGAGTAAACAATGCTGACCAATTTATATTTTTAGGCATAGCCTTTTCCATACCCCTCAAGATCCACTCATGGTATCTTTTTAGTCTTTCCAGGTGAGCAGACCTGTTAGGATTCCATTTTGGGTCTTGAAGGGGGAAGAAATCTTGATCTTCCCCCAGAGCCTTACAGTGGTCCTCACCTATACCTCCCATAGGTTTTAAAATTAATTGCTTTACTGTTTCAGATACATATTCCAATAATAATTGAGTATCTTCCCAATCAGGGTTGTGTCATTTTAAAATAACCTTATAGTGCTTGGTGACATGAACTGGGTTAGTCCTATAATTCTTTGCAACTGCTTTCCAGGTTTCTAAGTCTGAGGTAGAAAATGGGGCTTTGATCAGCATTGTCCCTCCATCATCCCCTACAGCCTCATGCAAGGGAGCCTGTATCATGTCCCTTTCCCTCTGTCTTGTTCGCTGGGCTATTGGGCTAGCCTGTGGAGACGTCTCTAGAGAGGGGAAGGAGGGGGGTAGAATGTTCCTCAGATTGATTTGCACAGGGAGGGGGCCTGAGAAATTCCTCCCTGTCATGATCATCTCTCTTGAGGTACATTTTATCCAACTTTGGGCACCATTGGCCTATACTACATGATGAACAACATCTTTTTAGTTCTCCCTTGTCTCTGTTATTATTTTCCCTTTCCATAGCTAATACCATTGGGTCTTATTGTGGTCTCATACCACACTCCCTTTGCCACTCAGGGTGGTTTCAGAGGGTAAAGAACATGTCTGCATATGAAACCTCATCCCACTTTCCTTCCCTTCGTAAAAACAACGTAAGTTGCAAAAGGGTGTTGTAATCCATTGTCCCATTAAGTGGCCATTTGGCCCCATTCTCTAACTTATACAATGGCCACAATTGTTTACGGTATTTGATTAAATTCCTTTTACTCTCCATGCCTCCTTTCCCAATAATATCTATCCAATGAGATAGCACACATCCTAGGGGGCTTTTAGGTTCAATTTCTTTGCTAGATTCTCCCCCCATTTTCCGATCATGTTCCCCACCACCTTTGGTCCCCTGTATCTGTTAAATATGCCCACAGGAGAATGCAATTGCTTCATCTGTCTCTGGCCGCACCCCTTGTGGAGTAATGGAACTGTGGATCAGAACTCCACACTCACTTCGCATCAAGACTGCATCTCAGTCACACACACAAACACACATTAAGACTTAAAACATACATATTACAAGAACAGTAACCATACACTGTATTAGTTCAGAGGGGTCTTATATTACTAGATTATCTTATCATCTTCCCACCTGATTTTGTATTCCCAGTTGGACAAAAATCAAGCCCCCATGCATTCCAGCTGATCCTCTGATAACAGAGGAGATGGGGGTGGCTGGGCTTGGTTCCTGATGCTTATGTGTCCAAAATTACACTCCTGCCACGGCAGCTGCCAATGTTGCTCAAATAGTCATATGACAATTCAGGAAGTCCGCTTACCCTTCACCCACTTCTTATACAGTCATTAGTGGGTCCATCCTGGCTCCCAAAATAGGGATGCAGAAGTGACCTCAGCTTCATTTGATCTGCTACCAAGATCGCTAGCGGACGCTCCACCGGTCAGTGAATCCCTGATTTCTTTAGGGTACCATACAGGGACTGTGTTGCACACTGGACGTTTCCGTGTGATTGCGATTTACTGACAGTGCCAGCCACACATGGGTGTCCCCTATGGCTTACTGGCCTCTTTCCCTGTAAACATACTGTTTGCCCACAGCTGTATGTCAGGAGGTTGTTGTTTGCTCCCGTGATGAGCAGCTGGGAGTGGAGGCTCCTCTGACGAACATGCTTGGGGCGCGCCTGGGGCATCTGCTACATAGTCGATCTCGCAGCTGAGCAGAGGTACTCCTGGCTGGCTCGCCAAACTGACTTGCGGAAATCAGAATCCTCAACTAGGACAGTTGTAAAGTAGGAATGTTTATTTGGTACCGGACGCACAGGGGGTCGCCCCACCACAAACGTGCGTGCCTCAGGCAGTCTTGTGCAGCTTTTTATAGAGTTAAACAATTAATAGTCAATAGTTTTGCAATGAGCCTATACATATGCATTATCTATCCCCACTTCACATGCAGGTGAGGTCTCCTCCCCTTTGAGCAGGCGCAGTATTTTCTGGTGGTGGTCGCTAGGGATCTTGAGGATGAAGTAAGATGTCTTCCTCACAGCTAAACTTTTGACCCCAGGCTCCTGCGCATACCTTGTAGTCCATGGGCCATCATCCGAGCCTTCAATACTAGTTCATACTGTACCTGCGGAGGTTGAGGAAATACTTGACTAAACCTATACAGTGGGTCTCATTCTTCTCTCAGGGATGTTACAACTATTTATCTTCTCTGTTTGACAAGCTTAACCAAACACCAGTCTCCAAATGAGTCCAAGCCAGCAAAATACGAGCAACGTATAAGCAACATACAAGCAGGATACAAGTCCCTACATCAAAACCACTGAGCCCGAGTATGGCATGTAGCATGGTGCTTGAGAGAAAGAGTTGGTAGGTCCTAATACCTTCTGCAAGGTGTCCCATGGATCAAATTGTGTATCATGTCAACCTTCCAAAACATTCATCCTCTCTCTGCTCCAGAAGGCTACTTATAGCTCTCCTGGCAGGAGTGTGGAAACTGCTTCTGCGTCAGTGCATGCATGACCAGCATGGATTAACATATTCCCTTCCCAATAGAGTCATGGAGAATGGGAAACTCAGCAAGAGAATTCAGGTCTAGTACCTTTCCTGAGGGAACTAGAATGACACGGTTAGAAGTTAGCCTAGACATGCTTCACAAGTGCAAATTCAGCACCTGGGATGACAATGCATACTGTTAGCAGAATAAATGGCTCTGGGATTAGAATTCTTGTAGCAGTGAACAAGATGCATGGAAAAGGGGAGATTCGGTGTGAGAATTCAGGGCTAGCACCTTTCCTGAGGGATCTAGGACAAGATGCTTAGAAGTTTGTCTGGATGCACTTCAAAAGTGCAAAGTTTGCCTGGATGTGCTTTGTAAGCACGCGTTCAGCACTCAGGAAGACAATGCATGCTGTAGCCAAAAGAAATGGCACTAGGCTGAGAATCCTTGTGGTAGTGAATGAGATGCATGGAGAAGGGGCTATTCAGAGAGAGCAGTGGATGTTTTCTACCTTGACTTCAGCAATGCTTTTGATACTGTCTCCCATATCATCCTTGTGGGAAAGCTCAGGAGTGTGGGTTAGGAAAGTGGACTGTGAGATGGGTTGAGAACTGGCTGAACAACAGAGCTGAAAGGGCTGTGATCAGTGGTGCAGAATCCAGCTGGTGATCTGTAAGTAGTGCTGTTCCCTAGGGGTCAGTTCTGGGTCCAGTCTTATTCAACATCTTAATCAATGACCTGGATGAAGGGGTGGAGTGTACCCTCAGTAAGTTTACTGCTGATACTAAACTGGGAGGGTAAGGTGGTGCTGCCAACCATCAAGATCTGGAGAGACTGGACTGCTGGGCAAGGGAAAACTTAATGAAGTTCAACAAGGATAAATGTAGAGTCCTACACCTGGGGAGGAACACCACCATGTACCAGTACAGGTTAGGGGTAGACCCACTGGAAAGCAGCCCCACAGAAAGGGACCTTGGCATTCTGGTGGACAATAAGTTAACCATGCAAAAGCAATGTGCCCTTCTGGACAAGAAGGCCAAGGATATCCTGGGGTGCATAAAGAAGACTGTGGCCAGCAGGTTGAGGGAGGTTCTCCTCCCCCTCTACTCTGCACTAGTGAGACCACATCGGGAGTATTGTGTTCAGTTCTGGTCTCCCCAGTTCAAGAGGGACAGGGAAATACTAGAGAGAGTCCAGTGGAGAGCTACAAAGATGATTAAGGGACTGGAACATCTCTCATAAGAGGAAAGGCTGAGAGCCCTGGCACTCGTTAGCTTGGAAAAGAGAAGAATGAGAGTGGATCTTATTATTGTTTAGTAATATCTGAAGGGTGGGTGTCAAGTAGAAGGGGCCAGTCTTTTTTTCAGTCGTGCTCTGTGATAGGACGAGAGGTAATGGTAGCAAGAAGAAAAAGAGGAAGTTCTACCTCAACATGAGGAGAAACTTGTTGACAGAGCACTGGAACAGGCTGCCCAGAGAGGTTGTGGAGTCTCTTCTAGAGACTTTCAAGACCTGCCTGTGTCTGTTCCTGTGTGGCATGCCCTGGGTGTTCCTGTGTTGGCAGGGGGCTTGGACTCTATGGTCTCCAGAGGTCCCTTCAAACACCTACCATTCTATGATTCTATGAAAATGCAGGGCTAGCACCTTTCCCGAGGGACCTAGGATGAGATGATTGGAAGCTTGCCTGGACATGCTCATCAGGTGTGAATTAAGTACTTGGCAAGGTTGTAGAGGCGAAAACAAAGTCCTAGCCTGGCCTGGCACAGCCTCTTTGCTGCGCAATGATGATGACAGCTCTGCCTCGATACCGCGCTCCATCACTGTGCTCTGCCACCGGCACTGCCGGCACCACCAGCCACCGCGTGTCAGCACGCCCCCTTCCCTTCCCTTCCCTTCCCTTCCCTTC
>JANHFX010131835.1:0-15181 GCA_027560015.1 Chloroceryle amazona
TCAGGATGATCTGTTCCATAACCTTGCCAGGCACTGAGGTCAGGCTGATAGGCCTATAGTTCTCTGGATCATCCTTCCGGCCCTTTTTGTGGATGGGCGTCACATTGGCCAGCCTCCAGCCATCTGGGACCTCCCCAGTTAGCCAGGACTGTTGATAAATGATGGAGAGCGGCCTATCCAGCTGCTGTGCCAGCTCCCTAAGGACCCTAGGGTGAATCCCATCCAGACCCATAGACCTGTGAGGATTTAAGTGGCACAGCAGGTCCCTAACTACCTCCTCCTGGATTACAGGAGGGAAATTCTGCTCCCCATTCCTTCCTTCCAACTCAGGAGCCCGGTTGCCCTGAAGGTAATCTATTTTTTGTGTTGAAGACTGAGTCAAAGAAAGTGTTAAGTATCTCAGCCATTTCCTTGTCCTCTGTCACTATGCCCCCCCTTCATCCAGTAAGAAATGAATATTTTCTCTGGCCCTCCTTTTATTATTAATGTATTTATAAAAGCATTTTTTGTTATCCTTAACAGAATTGGCCAGCTTAAGATCTAACTGAGCTTTTGCATCTCTAATTCTCTTTCTACATGACTTGACAACACCCTTAAATGCTTCATGGCTCACCTGCCCCTTTTTCCAAAGGTGATATACTCTTTTTTTTTTTTTTTTCCCTGAGTTCTTGCAAAAACTCCTTGTTCAGCCAGGCCGGTTTTCTACCCCGCCAGCTTGTTTTCCGACACATAGGAACAGCCTGTTCCTCCGCCTTCAGAATTGCATTCTTGAAGTAAGCCCAGCCTTCCCGGGCCCCTTTATTTAGGAGGGCTGCTTCCCAAGGAATTCTCTGCACCAGCATCCTGAATAGTCCAAAGTCAGCCCTCCGAAAGTCTAAGCTAGAGGTTTTGTTGACGGTCCTAATATGTCCCACATCAGTTAACTTGGATATGCTCAGATGGGACTATTACAGATATGTGAAACCCTATGCATCCTGGTCTGCAGTGTACGTTGGAAGTGCAACCATTATGCCCTTCTAATTGCTCTGAGAAATTTATTTCCCAAGGGTTGTGGAATCCTCACATCAAATGAAGTATCTGGTTTGGACCATATCCCAGAAATTAGCAGAACTAGAATTGTGCTGTCCAATTTAGCTGAGCAATTGGAAGCATTGGCCACCCTTACTAATGAGAACTTTGAATTGCTCAATACACAAGTACAAACTTTCTCAGAAGAACAAATAAAGGACACTTGGTTGGGAAAAAATTTTGGTAAGATAGGATATGTATTTTCTAGCTGGATTACTGACTTGTTGCAAACATTGATCGTTATTATCATTTGTATTATTGTACATTGTATTGCTGTTAGTCGTGTTAAAAGAATGATTGTAAATCCTCTCTCTCAGGTAAGGGTTCACCTAGAAACTGAGGAATACATTTCCCTCCAGAAGTCTAAGGTAGAGGTCTTGCTGACAGTCCTCCTAGCTTCACCACATATTGAAAATTCTATCATATCATGGGCGCTGTGGCCCAGACGACCTCCAACCAGCACATCTTCTACCAGCCTTTCCCTTTTCATAAACAGCAGATCTAGTGGGGCACTACCCCTGGTAGGTTCACTTACCAGCTGCAACAGGAAGTTATCATCCACACATTCCAGAAACCTCCTGGACTGCCCCCTTTCTGCTGTGTTGTACTTCCAGCAGACATCTGGCAAGTTGAACCCCCCCACGAGAACAAGGAATAGTGAACGTGAGACATCTCCAAGCTGTTTCATGAATTCATGCTATATAAACAAAACACATTTGAAAAGCTTCATTGTATTTTTAAATTATGTTACACTGTGTGCGATCCAGCTTCCTGGGACATGATTTGTTCTCAGCTCCTACTGAGAAGTCTGTGGGAACAGAGGCTGCTTAGTACTTTTCAGGAAAGGACCCAATGCACAAAGGAAAATCTAACCTAAATGATAACGATTCAATCAGATCAATCAGCATTAATGAACAACATCTAACAAGAACGTGCTTAGCAGTGTAAGCAAACAAATTTCAAGCATTAAAAAAAAAACCAAACAAAACTTCCTATTGACTAATTCCCCTCCCATATTACTCATCAAGTGAACTGGCTCTTTGCTTTATAATCCATTAAGGCATCTAGCCATATAGAAAAAAACATGATGAAAAAAAAATAAAATTATTTGCCCAAATCAGTATGCCCTCAAATCATACTTAATTTAAATAAACAGACCAAAAGGATTAAAAGAGTTCATCTCTGCCTAGGCACAAGTGAAAGTAATGCAAGCTGGTGTATTAATAGACAAATAAAAACATCCAAAAATGGTCTGCTGAGTCAGTATGACATGAGGGGTGGCTCATCAGGTGGTAAGCAGGAGCAGGCACCTCTTGCCCTCCAGTATCACACACTGCCCCAATACACCTCCAGCATCCCTTTCCTCCATCAAAGAGATGGGTACCCTAGCCCACATCTCTTCTGCAACACGAAGCGTCACTCTGCCTCCCAAGCAGTGAGCACCCATTCTACCCTTATTCACATATGCCACCCTGCACACTGCTGAAGGGAGAGGCCAAAGCCAACCGAGGGAGAGGTCAGTATCATAGAATCATAGAATCGTTAAGGTTGGAAAAGACCTTCAAGATCATAAAGTCCAACCTTCTAACCAATACCTCCATGACCACTGGACCATGTCCTGAAGAGCCACATCCACCCGGTTTTTAAACACCTCCAGGGATGGTGACTCCACCACCTCCCTTGACAGCCTGTTCCAATGCTTAACTATTCTTTCAGTAAAGGAATTCTTCCTAATATCTAATCTGAGCTTCTCCTGGTGCAACTTGTGGCCATTTCCTCTTGTCCTGTCATTAGTTAATAGGGAGAAGAGACCAACGCTGGCCTCGCTACAACCTCCTTTCAGGTAGCTGTAGAGAGCAACAAGGTCTCTCCTCAGCCTCCTCTTCTCCAGACTAAACAATCCCAGTTCCCTTGGCTGCTCCTCATAAGACATGTTCTTCATTCCAGTGCTAAAGCACTCAGATGAAACTTATACCAAAACATTGGACAATGATGACATATAAGTGGTTGAATTGTGTGTGACTCAGGTCACGGGGTAGAACATTTGGCTCATAGTTAATAAATAAGTTTTGGTAATGTCTAGTGCATGCAGGCAACTCGCAGGGCATTGTAAAAGTGACCCAGCCTTGGCTCGCTATGCAGAGATGACCTGTGGGGAGCTGTGTAGATAGCTCAGCCCTGAGTTGTCCCTAAGCCACAGACCAAATAGGGCAGTGCTGCACCTTGCAAAGAACCAAAACCTGAGCTGAGCCTTGAAATCCCTCAACAAATAATATGCCCTGAGTCTCAGTCCAAACCACTGTTCAGTTCCTTGAGAAAGTAAGATAAAGAGAACTTGGAGAACTTCAGTGTTAGTTTTAGACAACAACTTTTGTGTATCCAGACATCATAATCCAATCAGGCATAGTCTTGCCCACAGTCTGTAAATCAGGGGATAAAATCTCTAATGTTCAGGTTAGGAATTGGGGGGGCTGCCTCTCCAACATTACATCATGCCTGTACGGAGACCCTTCTCCTGTGGTCAGGACATTGGCCAAGGGCACTTTTCTGGGATCGAGAGCACCTACCTGGAGGGGTAAGTGAATGCTGTAGGCTTTTAACCATGGGTGATTAGCAAGGAGCTGATGAAAAAACTCAAGTGGAAGTATGAAGTTCATAGCAAGTGAGGGAGAATTATAGGAATGCTGTCAGGGAATGTAGGGATGCAACAAGGAAGGCCAAGGCCCTCTTGGAATTAATTCTGGCAAAGGAAGTAAAGGAGTAAAAGAAGGGCTGCTTCAAATACATCAATAAACAAGGAAGACCAGGGAAAATGTGGGCCCACTGCTGAATGATGCAGAAGACCTGGTGACAGACTGAATGCCTTCTTTGATTCAGTCTTCATTGCTAAGACGAGCCCTCAGGAATCCCTGACCCTGGAAGTAAGAGTGAAAGCCTGGAAGGAGGAAGTCTCTCCACTGGTTGATGAGGATTAGATTAGAAATCACTTGCATAAACTGAACACACATATCCGTGGGCCCTGATGGGCTGCACCCACGAGGGAGAGCAGTGGATGTTGTCTACCTTGTCTTCAGCAAGGCTTTTGACACTGTCTCCCATAACATCCTCATGGGAAAGCTCAGAAAGTGTGGGTTAGAAGAGGGGACAGTGAGATGGGTTGAGAACTGGCTGAATGATAGAGATCAAAGGGTTGTGATCAGTGGTGCAGAGTCCAGCTGGTGACCTGTGGTCTTCCCCAGGGGTCAGTTCTGGGTCCAGTCTTATTCAACATCTTCATCTGACCTGGATGAAGGGATAGAGTGTACCCTCAGCAAGTTTGCTGATGATACTAAACTGGGAGGAGTGGCTGATACACTGAAGACTGTGCTGCCATCCAGCGAGATCTGGACAGACCGGAGAGCTGGGCAAAGGCAAACCTAATGAAGTTCAATGAGGATAAATGTTCTCCAATCCCCTTACCAGATTCATCGCACTCCTCTGTACCTGCTCCAGCACCTCAGTGTCTTTCTTATACTGTGGTGCCCAAAACTGGACACGGTACTCGAGGTGAGGCCTCAGTAGTGCCAAGTACAGGGGCACAAACACTTCCTTCTTCCTGATGGCCATGCCATTTCTGATACAAGCCAGTATGCCATTGGCCTTCCTGTCCACCTGGGCACACTGCTGGTTCATGTTCAGTCAACTGTCAATGAACATCCCCAGGTCCTTTTCTTCGTCCTTTTCTTCCAGACAGCTTTCCAGCCTCTCTTCCCCAAGCCTGTAGCGTTGCATGGGATTGTTGCAATAGAAGTGCAGACCCATCATTTGGCCTTATTAAACCACATACAATTGACCTTAGCCCATTGATCCAACCTTGCTCAAGATCAGTGAATTGAGAGAGGAATTGGAAAAGGGCAGCAACTTTCAGTCTCCAGAGATGGTTCCTTTCCAGCATGAAGGCAAGGTACCTATAGAAGAAAGACCTTATGAGTTCCAGCTTTTTGGGAAAGTAGACTACTGCAGATGAAGGTACCCAGCCCGAGAGAATTAGCAGTGCTGGAAGTCATCTACAAAGATCTAGATGATGATAAGGACCCCAGAGATCCAGAGAATGTCCCATGCACATGGGCCATGTGGAGAAAGGTGATCAAAGGTGCCCCAGCATCATATTGTGCCAGCTTGGCGGCGATGTACTACCTGTAAACGGACATGCAAAATGTGTCTGGTTTGGACACACCAACTGTGGAGGCAGTGTCTTCTTGGCTCCAAAACTTTGAAGAAAATCTTGGAAATCAGTCCTCTCCTGCCCCAGTAAAGAGGGAAAGGGACCCCCAGGTGTATGCCACATAGCACACTCTGGTTCTTCCTGCATGACCAGGGGGAGGACATGAGGTAGTAGGACATGAGGTGAACCCACTGTTAACTTGGAAGCCCGTGTATGTGAACTGACAGGGAGGACAGCTGTCAAGAAGAGGCCACCCAAAAAGGCTGTCAGTGTACTTATTACAGAAACACAAGAAGGTAATAAGCGTTATGCCAGATATGGGAAGACTAAGATGACCTCCCTTGATCCTGAAGAGGGAACTTCTGGTCTGGCGTGACAAGAGTCAGACAGTAAATATTCTGCCCAGAAACAGGAATAGATGGGCCCTGTCTCTGGCCAGGAGTAAGAAAGAGACCATTGGGTGTATTGGACTGCGTGAATTCGATGGCCTGGCACATCAAACCCACAGAGGTACAAAGCCTTGGTAGACACTGGTGTATAGTGTATGCTGTTACCATCAGAATATAGAAGCAAAGAACCTATCCGTATCTCTGGAGTGACGGGGGGGATGCCAAGAAAATTATCTGTACTGGAGGCTGAGGTGAGCTTAACCGAGGACAAGTGGGAAAAGCATCCCATTGTGACCGGCCCAGAGGGCCCTTGTATGCTTGGCATAGACTACCTCAAGAGGGGGTACTTCAAGGACCCAAAGAGATAACGATGGGCTTTTGGTATAGCCACTGTGAATGCAGAGAAGATTAAACAGCTATCTACCCTGCTTGTCCTCTCAGAAGATCCCTTTGCTGTGGGACTGCTACGAGTTGAAGAACAACAGGTGACAACTGCTAAGACAATAGTGCACCCACGGCAATATTGCATGAACCGAGACACTCTGGCTCCCATACATGAGCTGATTCGTCAACCAGAGAGCCAAGGCATCATCAGTAAAACCCACTCATCTTTTAATAGTCCCATATAGCTAGTGAAAAATTCTGATGGAGGGTGGAGGTTAACAGTAGACTATCATGGCCTGAACAAAGTGACGCCACCGCTGCTGTACCAGGTATGTTAAAGATACAGTACAAACTGGAGTCAAAAGCAGCCAAGTGGTATGCTACAATTCCTGTGGAGTGCACCACCATCATATACCAACTCATTGGCAGTAGTATCCTGGAAAGACGGCCAGGCACAAATGGTGGATGAATTGGCTGGCATAGTCCGGCAATACGAAGGAAGTATCTCTTCCTTGTGACGGGCCTACATTTTGGCTGTGGAGGAACTGTCCTGGGAGGACCAACAACTCAAAGAAGACAGAAGCCCACTACGCCCCGACTGAAAAAGGGATACTTGCAGCATATGAGGGGATGCAAAGACATCTTTGCTTTATAATCCATTATACTGTGGTACCCAAATCTGGACACAGTACTCAAGGTGAGGCCTCACCAGTGTCAAGTACAGGGGCACAATCACTTCCTTCCTCCTGCTGGCCATGCTATTTCTGGTACAAGACAGAATGTCATTGGCCTTCCTGGCCACCTGGGCACACTGCTGGTTCATGTTCAGTCAGCTGTCGATGATAAGTGGATGTGATAACAAGGTCTATAGCTGAAGCCAATAGCCCGAGCATGCAGCTCTCTGGAGCTGGTGGTGTGAAGCATTAAAATAAAGGTTACCAGTGAAGACAGAGGGAAAAAAAAAAGTTGTTGAGTACCTCAGCCTTCTTTTCGTCTGTTGTTACAGTTTTCCAGTCATGTTCATCAGGGGAGGGGGGAGGGATGGTCAGGGGTGGTAGTGTACACTTTCTTTGACATTCCTTATCTGGCTAACATACCTGTAGAATCCCTTTTTATTATTTCTCGAGTCTCTTGCCAAGTTCAGCTCCAGTCTTGCCTTGCCCTTCCTGACCCCATTTCCTCAGAACTGGTCAGCATCCCTATAGTCTTTCCAGGATACCCGTCTATGCTTCCACTCTCTGTGCATTTCCTTCTTGCACTTAATTTTGACCAGCAAGTCTCGACTCAGCCATGCTAGTCTCTTGCCTTCCTTGCCTAATTTCTTACACCTGCTGATCAAGATCTCTTGCTCTCTATGGAAAGGGTCCTTAATGATCTGCCAGCTCATGATTTCTTCTTCCCTTTCAGCTTGTAGAAATAAAACTAGAGTCAGCATCATGGGTCTAAAATCTATTTTCTATGATAGTAATTGAGTGTAAAGCGGTTTCAGTGAGTATGGAATTTCCACTGTCGTAACCTATTTTTATCTTAACCTTTATTCCACTATTTTTTCTTTATTTACTTCAACTATGCTTCTGTTAAATTTATAAAATTATGCCTGTTCACAGCCTTTTGAATCTCAGTCACGTGAGTAACCCCAGCCTACATTCATAAATATTACTTAGGAGTTCATAGCGATTTGTTCTTTGATTACAAAAAAGTCCGAGGCCACTGTTGTGTAGCATAGTGGATAAGCCATTCAGTAGGTGGAGAATTCCGTTGTTTCATAGTCAGGTCTTCAGTGAGAGCCTGTACAGCTCTGGGTAAGCAGACTGGAGCTGCCATAAGGGTAGCTGGGAACCCTCCAGGTAATGCAGCCCTCATCATCTGTTCACCTGTCCTGTGTGTACCATGTATGGATGTGTCTGATCTAGAGAGAGAGACTCTGGGTTTGACCTTACCAGGGAGAACCACTGGTATGCTGAGTTTTAGTGGAAGGGGTGCCTTCCATAAAATTTCACAAGAGGTCAAGGCATTTCCAGTGCAAGGTAGGTCCTACCATGGGTTGAGAGGCCACTTTGTTAGGATGTTATATTCACAAAAATTTTTTTTTTTTATTCCAAAATAGCCTTATCAATTTATTTATGAACAACTGCTCCTGAGCATTGTCTTAGTCTAGCATAATAACAAAATGTGGAAGTTATTGTGAGAACAAGCATATAAATGCAGTGTAAAGTAAAATCTTATTGACTAGAAGCTAATTTGTGAAAATTTGAGAGTGATTGTACTTTTACAGAATTGTCCACTTAAGTAATTTAAATGAAAATGAAAGTAAACTTTTATTTAGGTATATGAATAACTATTTTCTAGCCCTATCTTTCAGAAAACTTCAAGTACTTTGGGGAGGGCAATCAGAATTAGTCAGTAAATGAGGCAGAAAAGTCACACTTTAAATGTAAGATTTCAGACTGCAGTAAAACACCTATGAGCATAAGTTGAATCTGCACCTTGAGGATTCAAGCAATACTACATGTAACAGATAAAAGAAGGTAATTATTGCCTTGAGAGCATTACAGGGCAATGTTTATGTTTTAACAAATTCTTGAATGTATGAAGCAATACCGCAGTTATAATATGCCACCCTCTAGGCTATGTTGTATTTGTTTTCAGTGATTTTATCTCAAGCCTTTCCTTATTTGCTGGCTGTTAACCTAAAATAATTTGAAAATTAACTAGGGTTTTCTTTTGCCAGAAATAGGAGCAGCCTGTGACCATTATTGTTTTCTTAATTTATTTGTGCAATAAGCAAAGAGACAAAAACTACATAGAAGCAATGGAGAGATAAATTGGGGAAATTAGTAGAAAAAAGATTTAGCCTATTTAAGCAGGATCTACTGAAATAATGTTTCAGTGCAGCAGACAGTCACCCACTGAGAATATTGATCCAATCTATGTAAATGTCTATTTTATCACCATTCTGATTTTACAGACAAGATTATCCTTTCTACAATCTTATCTTACTTCTGGGCTGAGGAAAATCTTAGAGAGTTCTAATGTAATGTAATTCTTTTCTTTCAGGGAATATGGAGCCATTGATGATGTAGATATTGATCTTCATATTGATGTTGGCTTTCTTGATGTAAGTAATCACAGGATTACATAATGAACATTAATACCCATTTAATTTTGCTACACATCACTCTCTAGACAATCACTGAGCCATTCCTTTTTCAGAGGCTTGATCTTCACAAGCGTCTGTCACATTACTGATTGCTACTCAGTGAAAAGTTTTCCTTTTCTTTTTATGATCACATTGTTAAAATGCTTTTTAGGCTTTTATTTACTGCATATGCATTTCCTTTCAAACATGCTTTGTGAATGGTAAATATTTTACTTGATATAAATTTATTTTTATGTTTTTATTTTTTTTTGCTGTCCCAGAGATTAGTTAGGTGAAACCACTTCATAGAGTCCTGGAGGGAAGAAGACCTTGGCTGGAGCTTTCCTGTGTTCTTCTCAGCATCTGCAGCTGATTAGGGAGAGGCTTGAATGACAAAAGAGACAGGACGGTGGTGCTGTCAACTGGCAGCATTCCTTCTTAACAGTTATGCTGTCATTAACTCCACACTTCCTCATCTCATCTGTGCAGTAACTTCCTGTCCTCTAGATGCAGAATGAAAATTAGTGCCTTTTAGGGGCATCATTACCTTTGCACAGATATGTCATATTCTCAGGCTCTTCTAAAATTTAAGAAAAATCTGATCATACATTGAATTATTTCAATCAGACTGAAGATGGAGCAAACCTTTCCTTTGCCTTATGTTATGGGATGGGTTTCCTTTCCGTCTTTATTTGTTCCTTTGCTTCTCTACTTTGAAGCATTATCTACTGATAGATGGGAACAGCTTTGCCTGCACTGCAGTTGTAGTGTTGTGTAGAAATCTATGCTCAGTTTAAATGAGCATACTCAACTGGAAGCAGTCTAACACTGCTCTTAGGGGCATCAGCAGACAATATTTTGTCCTAAGCCTCAAGTTTAAGGTTGGATAGATATTCCATGACTGGGTAACTGGATGGATGTGTTTATAACAACCCTAAGGTAGACTGACAAAATGCAACAGTTCCTCATGATGGCTAATGGTGTCTGTTGTTTTCTTTTTATCTTGAACTAGGAAGAGATTGCTGTGGCTTGGGATGTAATTCGCACAGAGCCTATAATAGTGAGATTGCACTGTTCACTTACGCAGTACTTAAATGGTCCAGGTTAGTCACCTGTGTATTCTTCATGTGCCTTATATGGTGTCTCAGTCTGAGCTATGTACTAGGAGATAGATACTCATTCACTGCCAAATCTTAGACTCTGCATATGCTTAAATCTACTGCTGAGAGCAGTCCTACTGATTTTAAATTATTATTTGAAATATTTGCATGGTTTGGCCCTCAATATTGATGTGGGCACCTAGTTTAAACTTTCATAGGTTGAGTTTCGGAACTTGTTTTCTTGATATCCTTTGAAATACAGCTATTTCCCCTAGGAACCAGAGGTTAAGGAATAAAGATCAACAGTTTCTAATGTGTGATTTCCTGAGTTTGGAAATCAGAGATCATCTTCATAGATGCAAATATCACTGATAAGGTGTACATGCACAGATCTGTGCAGCACATTAATACACCCTTTTTCATGCACCTTTGAAGAATCGGGCTATGATAATTATCCTGACAGATTCTGATTATTGTATGACTGTGTGGACTCTGGGGATCTTTAAATTTGAATGAGAATTTTAAATATTCTGTTGACATCCTACTCTCTGGTTGTTTTGTGAATAAAGCTTCCTCATGAGAGTAAAAATGGTCAAAGTCATTAACTGAGATTGAAGATTTGGAAACATCCATGTGCAAGAGTCAACTTCAGCTATATTTTTACAATGGGAAGTCAGAACTAAGTGTGTAATTTGGATCATAACTTGCCTGGTTTGGAGGCTTCCAGTACAAACTATCAATTCAGGCTTGTATCTGTGGGAGAATTCTGCCTCTGGAAAATGAATTGATTTTTACAGTCATAATATGTTTAGCAAAATATAGCCCACTGAGCTATTTTTATAAGTTATGTTGTCTGGCAGTTCTAACTATAAGCTATATTCTGTTCATTCAATTAAGCATTTAATTGCATCAGTCATTATTTTTATTGCTTTAATTTTGTCTTTTTGTCAGTACTTTATTACTTAGATCTTTTTTTTGTAAATATGCAGATCTTAAAATATGTATTTGCCATAGCAGATAGCAGTAATAGTATTCAGAATATTTCTATCAAAATGTAATTTTAAAAATGAAAAAGTGAAGCAAATAAGAGAAGCGTGAAGAACAGCATGCAGTAGAAAATGATCTAGTGAAATGAGAAATAACAAGATATCTTCTGTACCATTGAAAAGTTTAAAACAGGAAGCTTAGTTCCTAGTCCTGCAGTTGACAGTTGTGGGAGTGCCCGAGTACTGAGAAGCTCAAAGTCAGGGCCAGAGGCAAGTTTGCTGCTACTGGTTTTGTGAGCTCAACTGCTGTTTCAGCCATGTTTATCTACTAGAAAAGGACAATTAGATCCACCATCTTTTGTGTTAACAAACCCCTTTCTCTGTGTATTCCTCTTCCACTTAATTATGTTGTTCTGAGACTACTGGACTATAACTTTATGCTACATATTTTTCTCCTACAGTACTTTCTGTTCATTGAACAGAAATGCAGTATACTCCAAAGCATAATGGGATGTATACAACATTGTAGTTGTTTCATATCCTGATTTTAGATAGTAATTCTTCTAGTTAATACCTTATCTCATTATTGTAAGTGTGGGCAGTTTCTACCACATGCCTTAGAAACCTGTCATATATTAGGATGAATCAACCTTTGGAGGTCCTGGGCTGTGTCCTATGGTTATAGAGCTTAGACAACAGTTGTAGTCTAGATGTCAGATTTTAAGACTGCTGATCTAGGTATGATGATTTTAATTGAAAATACTATCCCCATCTAACATGTGTCCTAAATTTGACAATATGAAGACATTACTACTTCTAATCAAATAATTTATTCCATTTGAAAAAGTCATCATTTTATCTTTAAAAGATGAGATTATATTTGAATAATAACATTAGAGAAATGTGGTGATTTGACC
This sequence comes from Chloroceryle amazona, assembly GCA_027560015.1. Lineage (NCBI taxonomy): Eukaryota > Metazoa > Chordata > Aves > Coraciiformes > Cerylidae > Chloroceryle > Chloroceryle amazona. The sequence goes on from JANHFX010131835.1 coordinate 12,188, forward strand.
TTGGCTGGATGCCAGGTGCCTACCAAGCTGCTCTATCACTTCTCCCTCCTCCACTCAGCTGGGTCACGGGGAAGAAAATAAGATTAAACTTGTGGGTTAAAACAAAGGCAGTTTAATGGAAAGTGAAGCAAAGGCTGAGCGTGGAAGCAAAAGAAAACAAAGATTTATTCTCTACTTCCCATCAGCAGGAGATGTCTGGCCCCTTTTTGGGAAGCAGGGCTCCAAACACATAGTGGTTACTCTGGAGGACAAGCTGATGCCCCCCCTGCCCCCTTTCCTACCTTTTATAGTTCTGCTGACGTCATACGGTATAGAATATCCCTTTAGTCAGTTTGGGTCAGGTGTCTCAGTTGTGTCCCCTCTCAAGATCTTGTCCAGCCCATCCCACTGCAGGGGGAATGTTGAAAAAACTTTTGGTATAGCCACTGTGAATGCAGAGAAGATTAAACAGCTATCTACCCTGCTTGTCCTCTCAGAAGACCCCTTTGCTGTGGGACTGCTACGAGTTGAAGAACAACAGGTGACAATTGCTAAGACAATAGTGCACCCACGGCAATATTGCATGAACCGAGACACTCTGGCTCCCATACATGAGCTGATTCGTCAACCCTTATTCATCTCTCCCTTATTCCCTTTCTCTTCCCCTTTGGGGAGGGAGGGGGATAACAGAGAGCGTCTGTTATAGGTTTCAGGGGCCGCCCTGACCCTAAACCGTGACAATACCACACACACGTCACCATTGTTAACCCTCGTAAAGTCTGTACTGGAGACCTACCTGAAGGCTGCACATGGTACAGCATAACCATTGCTTAGCAAGCACCTTCTCTAAAAGAAGAAATCATTAAATCTTCTTCAATGTAAGAAAGAAAAGTTTGGCCTTTAATGATCAAGGCTTAGGGTTTTCATTATATGTACTTCACAAGAGAGCTTACTACCATAAACTTGACACTCAGTACACCACTGTATAGTAAGAATATTGTAAAACATCTTTCTAAATCAAAATATAAACAGAGACCATGAAAGCCTTCTCTCAAAGGATGCCTTTTAAATGTCCTTAAAATGTCAAAAGGAAAGTAAAATTTGAATATGCTCTAAGTAACAACCCACTTTCACTAATTTTTCCAAGGCTTTTATATCTTAATTCAGTTTGTATTTTTAATATCCTGAGACTAGTTTCCAGTCAACTATTTCCTTAAGCAAATGCTGACCCAGGTTAAAATTCAAGTCTGCAAGATGTAAGTCCATCTTCCACTTCTCATTGTAGAAGTGACAATGTTTTGTTTCAACATTTATAAACCAGTTTGTTTTACATCAGTTATGCTCTTAGGCTTTTTACTTTATTCAACTTGGAAAATAGCAATAGACGGGTTTCCCTTCCTGGTTTCTTGCTGTATATTTGGTTTAGAAAACAGTGCAAAGTAACTTTCAAATGTGATTGTTTTAATTACATGATAAATAATATTTCTGTTAGATAATTTTTACTGTATCAAATCTTTCAAAATTGTCTTTTAAAACAATATCAAAACAAAAAATATACTACAAAACTAAAGAGTATACTACAAGCAACCGGAAAATACATTTGATTCTCAGCGACTGGGTGAACTGAATTATTCTACTCCACTGAAAATTATAGAAGTTGTCTTTTCCTTTAGTAAGAAGAGGCACAGTAGTGAGGTAGGAAAGCATTTTCCTGAGCGGTCTCACAGCCTGGGGACCATCTGGGAGCATGGTCCTGCAGCCAGGCCCCAAAGCATGCACAGGGAAGAACTGATAGCTATAGGAGCATTGCCTGCACTTGAAAGGTCCACTTACCAAGAATACACTTTAACCTGACATACCCCAGTAAAGAAAAAGAATCACCAAAGATATCAGATGAACTAAGAAAAAAAGATTACACAAAAAAAATAAAACTAAGTCTAATTAAATTCAGCTAAGAGGCCAAGCTAGCATATACTATAAATGTATTAAGTAAAAGGTAACTAAGAAACAGAGAACCAAAAAGGATGTGTTCAAGCTTTTACATATATTTCCTTTTGAAAACAGACAAACACAACAAATGGTGAAGTATAATAAAAAGATGCATACATGCACAATCCAGTTTATAACCAAAAGCTTGTAACCCCTTAGAAATAATATTTAAACTACTATTCACTAAAATATTTTTTTTGCATTAGAAGCTATACTGACATTTCACTTAATGTCTCAATAGTTTAATTTGGTCAATTGCAAACAGTCTCACACCTGTCATGAGACTAAAGATGTCTCTCAAATGCAAAAGCATAATGCGAAATTTTGCCTATTAAAATAATAACAACTTTTTCCATATTTTTTTAAAGATTAATTAACTTTATATTTCATATGATGATGCCTTTGCTGTGTTTCTGTTAAGTCTACATAGGTCAGAAATTCTACATATACACATAATTTTAAAAAAAAGAGAAACAGTGAAGCGCTACAGGGCAGCACTCAGAAGAACAAGCCTCTAACAACTAGGATCACCTTTCAGATCATGTCCCTCCCTCAACACTTCCTCCTCAGTTTACGTTCGCGCAAAGGCAAATGATTCTTGCAAAAGGAAAGGGAAAAAAAAAAAAAGCCTGACACGGTGTTGAACCACTGCACCTCACTGCCAGCTGGAAATGGAGTAGTTACTGTAAAAAAAAGTACCTTTTGGAGCCTCCAATATAGGTGAAGGTAAAGGTGGAGTCTGAGTATCTGAAATCTGAAAGACAAAGAGCTGCCTTATTGCAACTTGTCTTTAGGATGAAATGGCTGAGGTTTTGAAGACCAGCATTCTGCTACCGATATGGGATATGCGTGTGTGAGTCGACATCAATCAGAGGAAATGAAGCAAGTCCGCCCTCCGCCAGCCCCTCCGCAACGAGTGCCCGGTGCTATGGCAACGACAGGGATTTCTGAATCTTAGAGCCTAAGAATCATGCAGTTCTTGAATCATAGAATGCGAGACTCTTAGAATCATGGAATGCTAAAAGG
>JANHFX010133186.1:0-15065 GCA_027560015.1 Chloroceryle amazona
ATTATTAATAATAATTTCTACCTCAATACATGCTTCCACTCTTTATATTAAGCTTACTATAATAATATCTAAATTATTTGTGAGATGTGCATTTGTTTCACAGAAATAAAGATATTGAGCTTAATTATTAGCTCATAATAACTATATTAGCTGAATTGCAGGGCTATAAAAATGCAGCTGGTGCTGCATTTTCTGGTTACATTTGGTCTTGGAAGGCCTTTTAGTTCTTTTGCATTGGATAGGGGCCAAGATATTAAATCCTGCTGGACCAAAATAATCTCCATGCAACTTTATCTGAAGCCTGAATAGCACAGTACAAGTTGTTGCATTGTGGTCCCCTGTACTTACAGCTATTATCTTGAGAGCAGCACAGTATTAATGCTATACTGGGCTCATCCTTGCGCCAACATAGTGATCACTTCTTGAAGGATGCAGTTTGGAGACATTTGAGCAATTCTGCTTGGTCCAGGTTGTATTTAAGAAGGATTAAAAATGTCAAATCAGAAACAGTTACACTAGACCCATAATTGCATTGTGAACACCAGTTTCAGTATTTGCAGTCCGATTTCATTCTGTGGCTATACTTCAGACAATGGAGAATTGACAATATCAAATTTACTTTAAACACAGTTTGCATTTTGTTAGTGAAAATACAGTCATTTCAGTCTCTTTCGATTCTGCACTATGTTTACAGTTTGTGGTGATATTTAATGTTGTGTTAAGTATCTGTGGTAAACTGAATGTAAATACTTTCCTTGTATTGGAATAGCTATAACAATTCTTTGCTCATAGTAAAATTAAAAGAGGGCAATATTAAATGAAAATAGCAACCCAATAAATAAAACTTCATTCAGTATTTAAATGTATCTCCATATACTTGCAGACATCAGATCCTATTAACATATAGTGTAATGAAAATACTCTTTTATAGTACAGTTCATAGAGAAATCATCCTTTAATTTATTGCTGTAGAAATATAAAATTAATTGTAAAGTTTAAGTTTTGCAATTCCAGAAAAGCCTGTTTCACAGCTAAAATCAGTTAGTTGTGTTTGACTCTTTATGTGATTGTCTAAGTATAACAGATAAGTCAGACTTTGTAGGGAGAGGTAATATATTTATTATACTAGATAGTATACCTGGAAAAAACAGAGCTACCCTCCTACAGGTTTTATAAATATATAACATAGATATGGATATATACCTGAAGCAGTGGTTTTGTGCATGAGAACTTTCTGGTTTCTACTATTGAATGACTTGGTCTAACAGACAACATTACGTCTTCCTATAAATCTGCCTAATAAAATGACTGACTTCATAACTGAATAAAATGACCTGTTTATCCTCTGTTGCCTGGTATTCAACGATGTATATCGAAATATCCTTACAATATTCTGTCTGTTCACAAATATTCTATGAACTACATATAGTTGTAAAATGGTTGAATTTATAGTCCTTATTTTGATAAATGGCTTTAAAAAAATAATATCTAGATTTAACTCTTCCACAGTTTTAGAAAAAGAAGGGTACTTTCAAAGGACTATTCCTTCACCTATCATTATCAGTGACTCATGTTGCCATCAAAAGCAGAGACATATGGAAATTATACTGTACATACTGAAATAAACACATTAGAAATAGAGTGCAACATCGAAGCAACTAAGCAACAAAAAATTGGGAAGAAAAATAACCTGTCTCTGAAAGCAAAGAAAAAGAGATGTACAGCATTGTTACGCAGAGAGTGGTTGCAATGCTAAGAACTTTGGTGTGACAGCATGAACAGCTGCTCTCTGCTTTTTAAACATTTATATGATGCTTCCAGTGGTTAACACCTAGTTATTAGAGCTTCAGAAAAAAATATTTAAATGCTTCATGTCTAATCTACAGCCATAAATGCCACAGAAATAGTCACCGATGAAAAACAGTGTGTTATTTACTCACTTTCTTAAGTGAACTTTAATGGATGCTAGATGTGAAAGTCCATGCATGCTGAGAAGAGAAAGTACTCCATGGAGTCACATTTAGCAAATGCAGTCCACCTAGTCACAACCTTTCAAATGTTTGTGGATCTAAAGAAAAGCATGATATCCCTGGAAAAACAATTAGCTGTCTTAGTCTTACATATTTTTCTGCCTCATGGATGAGTGTAATTTTTAGTGAATTGTTCTCTATCAAAAGAAAAAGATTTGGAAATTTTAACAAAACAAACAAACAAGGAAACTCCTCAAACTTCTGTCTGAACTCTATTTTATCGCTAGTTCAAAGCTCATTTAATGTGTTTGCTTTTTAACAAGATATTAAAGAAATGTTACTTTAGATAGCTAAGCCACTATCTTGCACTTATTAGAAATTAGGGTAGAAAGGTGGATTTTATCATGATGACAATGGAAGAAAAAAGAATAGAAAGGAAATCCCACAAGTTTTCTCACTGCTCTCTGTAACTGGAAAAAAGAGTACTTCTTCAAGGATATCATGTCAAAGGAGTCATAAACCAGAACATGCAGAGATAAACCTGACCAATAAATGATGAGGGAGTTCATTATAAGAACAAATCTGATCAGCCGCACTAATTGGTAATGTGCAGTGTGGTAATGTTCATATTTTAAGCTGGGAGGATAAGGAAAGGGAAGTAAACAACCTTCCCTTCCCTAACCTGATAAATAAGCATCGCCAAAGTAACCAGGAACAAATGTGATCAGTCACACTAATTGATGGGCTATCAGGAAAATGCAGGCAATTCAGGACTTTTCAACAGATGATGCAGACCTGAAAGTTGGGGATGTTGGAAGGGGTTGGTGGGATTGTGTGAACTGATAAGACAACATGCAGGGGAAAGGGAAGCAGAAAGGAACAAAAGGAATAGACAGAAAAGGGCTTAAAACAGTCATGGTCAGTCGGCTTGTCTGTCTGAGCCCTGTGCCTGATCACCACAGTCTGTCTTGTCTTCTTGCATCTTTTCTTAATTATGTCTCTGTGCAATCTCACTATCATGTGTGAGAGAGTGTGTGCACACTGCAAGTTCCAGCTTCTGGAGACACCTCTGTGTGTGTGAGTGAAAATGGTGTCAGTAACTGGAGAACAAGCGGATGGGTGCTCCTGGCCTGTGGGGTGAGCTACTGGAGTGACTGAGGGTCCTGGAGCAAGTGGCAGTCTTTAACTCCCAGCCACTGGGGTGGCAACAGTGTGTGTGCCCAAAATCAACTACTGAGGGCACTAAGGTGAGTAAGGCAAGTGATGGGATCAGTGCCAGCAGCTGGAGCACGACTGCAGGTTGTAGCCCCTGTACCTTGTGCCAGCTGATGGAGGTTGGGTGTCTGTGCCTTCCCCGAAGTGTGTGTGTATGAGGTGTCCCTGTGTATTCTCTGGCAAACTCCAAGCTCAGCCAGATATTGAGTAGAGGGCCTCAGGTCCAGGAACATGTATCAAGTGGGCAGAGGATCTGTGCTGGTATGTGGGAAGACCCACTAGTGTGGGATGCCAGTGGGACAAGTGTGCAAGGGCTGTGTGTTTGCAGTGAGCGCTGAAAGGGACCAGCAAGCAAGTCAGAGACGCATGGGGTGAGTAAAGGGGAACTACATCTCGGCAGGGGTGTTGAGTGGTCAGACTGGCTGTAATGGTTTTTGGGGATCCACAAATATGTTTGATGACCTGGAGAGTGTGGTCTGTGTGCTGTACTAGTGACCTTCTGCCTCTGCCAGCCCAAGAGAAGGAGGAGATGTGACTGTCCTGTGCCTGTGTCTGCTAACACCTCGTCCATGACGAGGCCATGACTTGGTGTCCTTTGTGTGTGCCTTCTCTTTCAGTGTTTGTGGCTCTGGGATATGTGCTCAGCAAATGGGAAAGTGTTAGCCATGTCCCTCAGCCTGGGAAAGGCCTGGTTCTTTGAGTATCTGACTGGGCTCCTAGACAGGGAGAAGTCCCAGGTTGGAGCAGCTGGAGAAGATGGCCTTGCTCTTAAAATGCCTTGACTCTCTAGGAGTGAAAGAAGCATTTTATGTTGTTTTGGGAAATAATTTTATTACACTTCTTTATTATATAGTTAACTGATGCAACTGAAAAAAATTTACACCTTGCTACGTCCTTTCCACTCCCAGCTCCAAAGCGTGGAAGGATTTTGAAGCACATACATTTGCTACATACCCTTTAGATTAGATTCACAGATGAGGATTAAGAAAGGTCTTTTTCTGTTTTACCACTTTATGCAATTTATGGCCGAAGGACACAATTTAACTATTATTTTATCTGAGTCTAGCAAGCAGAGGTGGCTCAGAACTGCCAAATAGTGGTTGCAAAAACCAGAAGATAAAGAACAACTCTGAATCAAACATCACACAGACTCAATAGTATGGCTTTTGTCATTTCATACTTACTGTTTTGTCTCTCCCTTGCAGTCAGTTTTTCACTACTGACAGTTCAGAAAAGATGTAAATTCCCTCAAATATTTGTTTATATCCGTTGTTTCAAAAATATTTCCGAAACCTTCCTGAAACAGAACATTACCTCTTATTGATTAAATAATCAGTGTTTTTTATATAGACAACATATTGGAAATTGACTTGTTGCTCTCATGGTAGTATCAACATGATTTTTGCTGAACTTACTTATCATTAACACCTTGGGCACCTTGCAAACACAGGTTTGATATTTTTCAGGCAACTTTGGAATTGAATTACTTATCTAAATATCTTTGTTCAATCTTCCGGCATGCTGAATAGAATTCTATTCTAATTCCAATCAAACACTTTTTTTTCAACTTTACAAAATACTTTTCATATTTAACACTAGCACAAAGTAACACATTACACTTCAGAATGTTTTTCTAGCCAATATCTTTCTTTTTTATATCATCAGGAATGACACATTGTTTGTAGATCATAGAAAAAAAAATCTCTATACATCAGTTCTGGCTTCTATCTTTCACTGGATTATTTTCAAATTTACTGTTAGCAATTTCTAAAGCTATGATGTGGCTTAAAGAACCACATTGAGGTTTTTTAATATTGTTGACTGTATCCTAGGTTACAGGAATAAAGAAAGTTGAAAATCCACCTTAAGGAAATTCTTGCTATAATGGCCCAAGGAAAAGAAAAAAAAAAATTGTAAAAAGAGCAAGTCTTCTGCTCTGTGGACATGTGTAAAAGGAAAATACTATTTAGTGCCCTCCAGGGTGTCCACATTGGTGCAGCTGTGAAACTTTGTCACTAAGCAGAAAGTAAGTCTGATAACATCACAAAAAAAAGCTGCTCTATCCAATCCAGTATTGCCTATGTTGTGCTTTCAGGAAAATATAACTACCTTAATGAATCACAGGAAAGCAATATGTTTACATAAACTTGACCACATGTGCTAAGAATGTATATATGTATTTATCTAGAGCTATCGCATACATGCTTTAATTCCATCTAAAATTATAGCAGTCCAACGAGACTGAGAGGTTGACCAATCAAAATGGAGAAGACCTCACAAAGCAAGAGGTTTCTGTTTCACTTAATTTCCTTCAGAATCTTGTAATTATTATTGTTTTGATCAGACCTGGACTACATTCAAGGAGGGCATTATTTTTCAGATGTTTTAATACATTCTTAAAATAATCTCTGTATAAAAGGATTTTCTCATTTTCAAATAAAACTTTATTTTCTTGCAGTTTCCATTAGGAAAAAAAAAAACAAACAAAAAAAAGGTGGTCTTGTTAAAATACGACACTACATCATTGTATATACATCATAAAATCATTTAGGTTGGAAAAGACATTTAAGATCATCAAGTCCAACTGTTAACCCTACTCTACCAAATTCACTACTAAGCCATATCCCCAAGCACCAAATTTATAAGGCTTTCAAACACGTCTGTGTTTAAAATAATCTGTCAGATTATAAAATCAACCAATGTGAAATGTTTTAAGTGTATATTTAACTACTATACAATGACTGATTTCTAAGTTTGCCAAGTAAAAGTTAAATGCTACTAAATGCTTTCCAAGTGTGAAACATTAAATGTATTGGGTTTAGTTAAAAAATGATTTTGCCCTGTAACCACCTTACCATTGGGATTATGAAGAAACTATGGTTAGGAGTTGTTGGTGCTAAACTTTCAAATCAATTTTGCAATCTCTTCTATCCACTAAATGTAATAATCTACTCCACTGCTAAAATACCAGCACTAGTCACCAAGCTGGATGCTTTCCAAAACCAGGTCTAATCAGAGTGCTTGAAGGAAAACAAGTCAAAGGGGAGTTTATTATATCTAGAAATAAATTGTTTAGTTCACTGAATGTGCTATATAATGCTCTATCTGTACTTAAGGTGATACAGTAAATGCAATATAGCATCTTAATAAAATATTAAGGTTGTAGAGTTATGCACTTAGAAGTCAGGAAATACTTCATTGTCAGTTGTAATAACATCTAATAACAGTTGTAATAAACATCTAATGTTTTTTCTCCCTTGCGTATATAAATATATATATGTATGTGCAAGTATATCAAACAGCATTTTATGAACTATGTGCACCATTTAATATACTGGAATTTGGGTCATTAGAATAATATTTCAATATCCTCTGAGGAATCATTGTAACCTTGATTTAACTATGCACAATTTTAAGATTTTTTTTCCTTTCTGTAACAACCTCTTTGGACCAGGCTGTAACTTGTAGTGAAGCTGCTGTCTGTATTTTGTCTCCTATGGATTGAGTGGCTAAGAAGAAAAATGATTAACAGACAGTGAGAAACTAACCATGACCTGTGAGTCAGAACAGCTATGAAGAAACTGGAAGAATACAACTCTAAGAGGTCAGGATTTTGATTATTGGAAAGGAATGTAAATTTAAAACAAAACAAATCACATACACAAAAAAAAGACCAAAGAAAACAACCAACAAACAAAAAAAAAACCACCCCAAAACAAAACAAACAAAAACCCCAAACCAAAGCAAAACAAAACAAAAAACAAACAAAAAACCCCAAACACACACACCAAAAAAACAACCCACCACCCAAACCACAAAATTGTGAAATCTAAGACAAATTCTACCACCTTATTTTTTTATCCATCTCCTTTAACACATCATAAGTAAGAGTTCCTTGTAAAAACAGAGTTTTACTTACCTTGTCAAATATTTATTCCCACTGTTTCCCTTGTACTGACACTGGTATTCTTGAGCCCCTGCTGGGAGATTTATCAGGTAAATAATTTGGTTGAAAATTAACCTTACCCCTCACTCTTCTAAAGGATCAGCTTTTAGCAGCAGCATCTATTTACATTGGACTGTGACTCGGGAACCTCAAAGATCATAGCTGAATGCTCAAAATCACAGTTTAGCTAACACATTTTCAGGGAACAAGATCCTCTTTTTTCACTACAACATTCAACTCAAATCAAGAAAATCATCCTCACTTTATCAAGTAAATGTAGTGTGTGGGAGAAAAAATACTGGATTATAAAAAGAAAAATTATTATGCCTTTCAGCATAACTGTATTACATAAAATAATGCCATTTTTCCATTATCACTGGCACACAAACTCCCTGCAACTTAGTCCATCCTTATAGCTTTTGCTCTTCATTTACCTGGACACATATATTGTATCACTATTTTTATACTCTCTTTTCATCTCCCTCATCTGCAGTAGAAAAAATAAAGAAAAAAAAATCCCATTTTATAGTAGAATGTGCTCTATACACAGTGTGTAGGGAGAGCTGAACAGTGAAAAGTCAACAATGCAGTCATACTAATTCTTAGCAAGAGCTGCCTTTTGTGCACACAAAGATCTGGAACAAATAAAGTTTTTCCACACTTGTTTCTCAATAAAGCAGGGGAAATCATGTAGCACCCCAGTGAACTCTTAGATCAGTTTCTGAGAAGTATCAATTATCAAACCCATTGAGGAAGGAAGCTAGAATACAACCGCAAAATACCTCTTTAGATTGTCTTCTGTTTGAAAAATAAGCACAGTAGTAGCAAATATTAGTGACCTGTGCTAATGGTTTTGAGCTCCTACTCCAGTATCACTTACTCCATCATAGCTCTGCCTGTAACATCTGAATCCTCAGTCACAGAAGCTTTTTTTTATGTGGAACATCTTGTAGGTCTGTCTATATTAAGGAATGAAAATAGAAAGATGACATGTAGGACTACTCTCAGAAACTGAGGTCTGCTCTCATGGAGTGATTGCTGTTCATACAATTCAGTTCTCTTAGTCTCCAAAGCAGTTTGGCTGCATCCACAGCACCTTTTTCAAATGGTCCTTGACCCAGAGGTTCTTTGGGAAAGTACCTAGACAAAACACATGGCAGGGACTGCTCTAAGAATTTAACAGATCAAGTCTCAGGCCTGGAAATGTCCTCTAGCATGACTTACTTCTCTGGTATAGGTATAGCACATAATTTTATCTGCCTATTTAGACAAACCTGGCAAAGCTGATGTTCTCCAAAATTTCAGGAACCCAGAAACAGAGCCAGTCTGCAGCAGGAACTCAGCTCCTGTTTAACATCAGAAAGTCCGAAGCCTACGTATATCCTCAGCTCCAGGTTATTCAGAGTTTTCAGTCTCCAAGATGTAGACTTGCTGTAGATCTACGGAAAATGTGAAAATTCACAGAATCACAGAATCATTAAGGTTGGAAAAGACTAAGATCATCAAATCCAGCCACCTACCCAACATTATCATGACCACTAAGCCATGTTCTGAAGTGCCGATTACATAGTTTTTGAACAACTCTGGGGATGGTGACTCCACCACCTGTTCCAATGCCTCACTTTTTCAGTATAGAAATTTTTCCTAATATGTAATCTAAAACTCTCCTGGTGTAGTTTAAGCTCAATTCCTCCCATCCTATTGGTAGTTACTTGGGAGAAGATACCAACACCCACCTCACTATAACCTCCTTTCAGGTAATTGTAGAGAGCAGTAAGGTCTCCCATCAGCCTCCTCTTCTCCAGACTAAACAATCCCAGTTCCATCATCTGCTCCATAATGGAGATGTCCAAATGGTATTAAGCCCAGTTTCTCTGCTACTACTCAGTGACACTTCTGCTAAAATAAACTGTCATAATTGCAGTCAAAATTAGATAACAGTTACAGTGTAGCTTACACGGGTATGATGTAAAGCTAACCCGAGTTTTGATGATACTTAAAGTACAGACTACTAAAAGATGTGTGAGACTACAAAGAGAAGATTATTCTATACTTTCTCCCTATTTGTATTTCCTTATTTCCATTTCCTATTCAGCCATTGTTCAGAAATAAAATAATGGGATAGGTTGACTTCTGGTTTTATCCTCTTTAGTTAGGACTTTGTATTGCCACTTATAGAAGTAGACAGAAGTGAAGACTTCTTTTTTGTTTTATTTTACAGTCTAATTTTAGATCTGCTTTAACAAAGGAATGCAACAAGTGATAAGGAATGGATGAACTGATGAAATACAGGGGATACAAAGCACACACAGCTGTTCAATAAAAAATGCATATCTCCATTTTATCTTAAAAATAAAATAATGACCACTGTATTTAGAAACCAACAACAACAAAAAATCAAACCAATTTCTCAGCACCTCATTCTCATTTAGCACATTGTAGGAAACATAAAATATATAAATTATTTTATGGAAAATTTCAATGCTCTTACTGAGCTTCTTCAGATTTTCAGTTCATGAGATGGTGCTGAGTGATCCTTAGAGTTCTTTCTTTCAAATTCTTTTCATTAAAAAAATAGTAATCTGTAAAAGTCATGTGAATTAATACTCATATATACAACTAAGGCAGCATCTCAACTAATTGTTAAAACTAATTACAGAAAATAAGACTAAATAGCATGCCAGAGAATTAAAGGGCACATGACAAGCTAGAAAATGTGAAAACTAGCAATTTGAGCAATAATTTGTCATCTTGGTTTATGTTCTTTTCCAAGTGCAACATGCATTATTTGTATTTCCTGTCTGTACTCATAATTCTTCGCTTTTCACATGAGCAAAGATCCCCACATGGTTTTTCAAATCTTTCTCTATATCCTTCCTTTTCACTGAAGAAAGCATGATGACCAAAACTGGCAGCAAAATCTATAGTTAAGACTGCCTAACACTTTCTGTTATAGAACTCTGTGTTCAAGTGCTTATAAGCATGTCAGACATTCAGGACTTAGGTTGAATACTTTTATTGCAGTTCTTGATATCTCAAGCTCAGCTGTTTCTAAGGAAAAAGTTTAGGTAAATACATTGCTTTTCCCACGTTAAAAAATTTGTATAATCAGTTTGTTGAGAAGACTTGTCTTACAGACAGGAAAATTAGAAATTAGTTCACCCTCAGGTTAAAGAGCAATGTTTTCTGTCACTATAAAAACTCTGACTATGTCTGGTATATATATATATTTTCCTGAAATTTCTTTTTTTTTCCATATACCAGGGTCTGACATTAATAACAAAGTTACTGTCCTTATGAATAAGCTTTCCAAAGCTAGAACTGCGGTGGTAGGCAGAAATGGAAGAAATAACAAGACAGAAACTAATATCTGGTGATCCAAGGTAATGATATAGTTAACAAATACAGAAAATGCTAGTAACAGAACAAGACAGTAATTGAACTTAATGCACATGTAGTGACACAGGATTCCCCAAACTTTAAAGAACACAAAACAGAATCTAGAGTTCTCTATCTGAAGAAAGTAATATTATAGTAGGGTATGTTTTCTGCTTTTTAGACCATATTAAAAAACAATAAAGAAGATGATTAGTCATACCATTAAATGCCAGAAACAACAGTGTTTGTCACCTGAACACTCAGTGGTAAACATTTAAGCATGAGTCTCAGGAATAGTAGTTCATCATTATTAGGTGTTTTAAATTAGTACCTCAAGTAGAGCAATTTTTCTAGGATATCTTAATCCTCAAAAGGAAGGAATAGCAATGTCCAGAAGATAGTACACCTGAAGTGTTAGAGGTATCTGTGTTAGAATAAGATGCATCACACTTCAGAAATGTATCACCTACAGAGGGTAGAAGAGATGGAAATTTATGCTACAGTTAATTTTTCTCCATTTTCTTTTGTCAACACTTGCCAAATCCTTCAGCCCAATAGAGGCTTGTCTGCCACAATTCCACGTCTCCACATCCAAGCATCATCAAGTCTGAGCCTATATTTCCAACCAGCATGTATTACAAGCACATGTATACATACAAAGCTGCCTATGAACGCAGAAATGTAGATTCGTAAAACAGTTTGGGTTGGAAGACCATCTTGTTCCAACCACCCTGCCATGGGCAGAGACAACTTCCGCTAGGCCAGGTTGCTCAAAGCCCTTTCCAACCTCCTCTTGAACATGTATGGAGCATCCATATCTTCCCTGGTCAACCTGTTCCAGTGTCTCACCACCCTCAGAGAGAATAAATTCATAATTTCTAATCTAACTATACGATCTTCCATTTTGAAGCCATTGTCCTTCATCCTATCAGTACAAACTTCTTCAATAAGTCCCTCCCCAGCTTTCTTGTAGGCCCCTTTCAGATACTGGAAGGCTGCAATAAGGTCGCCCTGGAGCCTTCTTTTCTCCAGGCTAAACAACCCCAACTCTCTCAGCCTATCCTTGTAGGAGAGGTGCTTAAGCCTTATGATGATCTTTTTGTCCCTCTGGACATGCTCCAACAGGTCCATGTCCTTCTTGTGCTGGGGGCTCCAGAGCTGGATATAGTACTCTGACGGAATCTCATGAGAGTGGAGTAAAGGGAGAGAAACAACCTCTCGCACTCTGCTGCCACACTTCTTTTGATACAGCCCAGGATATGGTTGGCTTTCTGGAACGCACTTGCATACTGTTGGCTCAGGTTGAGGTTTTCATCAACCAGCACCCCCAAGTCTTTCTCCTCAGGATGGCTCTCAATCCAGACTCTGCTCAGCCTGTATTTGTGTTTGATATTGCCCTCTCTCAAGTGCAGGACCTTGCACTTGACTTTGTTGATCTTCATGACATTGTCACAGGTCCACCTCTCAAGCCTGTCAAGGTCCCTCTGGATGGCATCCCTTCCTTCCAGCATATCAACTGCACCACACAGCTTGGTGTCATCTACAAACTTGCTGAGGGTGCACTCTACGTCACCAACAAAGATGTTAAACAGTCCTAGTACTGATCCCTGAGGAACACCACCCATCAGAATGAAGATCATTTTACACAGAAACATTCAGCACTCAAGAAAACACAAGCAACATTGACACACATCCTATTCCCCACTCTGACCAATCAGGATGAATGTCCATTAGTGAGAAATATATGCATATGTAAATACATAAACAAAGGCAGTAGCTGACCTTGAACAATAAGTCTATTCAGTAGCTGGCCCTATCCAGTTGCTTCACACACAGACACACACATTCAAATAAGTTTCTCAGTCCTACAGTCCCTCTGGAGGTCGATCTGAATATCCAAGACCCTCCAATAGCCAAGTTCTCCATCCATCTCACTCAGAGATACACATGTATCTGGCCCAAACCTATGACCACCTTAGTCTGTCATTTCCAAGACATTTACTTTGCTTGCTGGCTAGTCAGCTTGATATTCACTAGTGATCACACACGAACTTACATAGCCTCACTTGCTCTAGCTACCAGCCCTGGAAATCACCTTACCCTCTGTGACCCATGAACTGATTCTAGTTACTGGCACTTAGACCTCCATACACACACAAACACAGAATAGACAGTCCCCTCACCAGGAAAATAGAAATGGAATTTAATAAGAAGGCAGAACAATCTCTGGTAACTAGGCACAGAGCACGACCAGAGAAGAATATTGACCATCAGCACTCTTCCCTCAAACCACCTTGATCTCTCCCTTTACCTCCCCTAAAGATAGTACAATAAGTCTCGTGCAATCCAAAGATGATATTCTCCTACATTCCATGAGTTCCATATTCTGGGCAGTAACACTCTTTAGTCTGAAAGGTGATCTGGAGAGGTGCTCCTGTTGATTTATATTAATGACTTTCATACTCAAACCATGGCAGTCATGGTTTTCCTGTGACAGCTATGAGAGTAGCTGGGATGGGGTGTTCACTTTTCTTATTAGATTATGCTGATTCCTCTGCCTGTGACTCTTCTGAACTCCTTTGAATATGTGGAGGGAAGCATTTTATATCTTAACCTTACAATCTCTAACACAGAGAGATTTCTGAATAAATAGGTCTGTATAGATGTCCACGTTGTTTATGTGGTGGATGTCTACTTTTAATAAGTTGAGTACCATCCTAAGCACAGGAAATTAGGTGAGGTTTTCCTGCCTTCTGTTTCTGGAACTTCAGTTTGTATATCTCACCTAATTGGACTCAGGTGACAAAATGTCTTATAGAATTCCTGACCAGGCAAATTTTTTTTAAGATACTCAACAAAATATATTCTAGTATTGGCATCCACGATATGTACAATTGCATAAGGCATGGTATGAGCAGTAAAAGCTGCTATTGCACAGCTCAACAAATTAATTTGAAAAATATATCATTTTGTTATACATGTTATGCATCTGGCTCCAATGAATTTTTACTGTATTTTTTCTGTACCATCATGTTCAGAGCATTTATTAAACCATAGGGAATGAAAAAGTTTAATTGTCAATTTTCAGCATGTACTTAAAAATGTATGCAGCCTTCCCCCTCTATGTCAGTAAGCATATTGACTTTTGTGTCACTGTTTAGAAAATGGATGATCACTGGAGTGAATTTCATCTACACTGACCACACAAAGATCAGAAGTTGCACTGAGAAAGCAGTACAACAATGATTTCTTTGCTACAGTCTTGTCTTCAAAAACTCTTTGTAATCCAAGAAATTTGGTCATAGCCCATCAGTTATTGCCTTTCCCTCGGTCTTATAAATTTTATAATATTCTTGTGACTGAATCTATTTGAATTAATTTACTTTTCTTTCTGAAAATGAATTGATATTTAAAACAGAAGTTCTGAGACATCTAAGCTGCAGTAGCTTAATAAGAGCTCTTGATAAATCAGGACAAGTAGATTAAGGTCATATGTTCAGTGCTTTCTTATTTTTCACATTTTCCTTTACCATGTATGGAAAATACTCAAAAGGGTGTGTATACTCATCAAGTGCCTTTTGTGAGATCATTCATCATGAGCTTATATCATGCACCTCCGGGACAATAATTTTAATATCTAATGTTATGCTGCATGTAGCTACCACAATATCTAATATTCATAACCTTCTTGTTTATAAAGCTGTTGCACATGTACCACACCAGTCTGTGATATGAAAAGAAAAACAAAAAGGATATATTGTCCAAGACTTGAAAACTTACAGTAAAACCTTCAGGCAGAGAAAATGTTATCAGGACATCAAAGTGGTAGAAGATTCAAAGTATAGCGTGATCAATACTCAAATGAAGAAATAAAAGGAAATCTGTATACTGATTATCTTTCCTGTAACAAATGTAAGAAAAAACGTCCAGAATAAATTAAGTCACAATTTGCTATATCAGGAATCTTGCATGTGTCTATAATTTGTAAAGGAAAATGACTTAAAAAAGGACTAGTCCAAAGAATATAGTAATAAGTTGTGCCATCTAGGAATTAATATATGATATTTATTCTTTACTGCAATGAAAAGAATAAAAGAAGTAAGAGGCAAACAAAAAAATATGTCTGTAAAGTGGTGAGAACACTGATCATGGGATTTTCAATTCCTGAGAAAACTACATGGATAACATCTATGCTACCATCAGACATTCTAAACATTAGTGGAACAACCTTTTCTTTAATTTTCTTTAAGCCACTACAGGAACAGTTTGTGCTGAACTTCTTCCCAGGAAATGAACATCACTATATATAAGACAGCATCATTCAGTGGTGAAAATATTATCAGTCTGAAAGCTGACAACTGAAGTTATGCACTATATAGGTGGGGCTTTACATTAGAGTATGCTAATGTGTCCTCAGTAGATTTGCAGATGATGCAAAATTAAGTGGGAGTGTTGATCTGCTTGAGTCTAGGAAGGCTGTGCAGAGGGATTTGGACAGGCTGGAGCAATGGACTGAGGTCAATGGGATGAGTTTTAACAAAGCCAAGTGCCAGGCT
>JANHFX010133363.1:0-15052 GCA_027560015.1 Chloroceryle amazona
GCCTTCCAAGAGCCAATGAGCGCCAAGGGGCTGCTGTTGCTAGGCAGATTGAAGAGAAGCTCTGGAGGCTTTCCTGGCGGAAAGGTCAAATTGTTGTTTTTCTTGCTCTCATGACGATGAGGCTGGGGTGATAGCAAAATAACTCTGCTTCGTTTAGGTTTTGGGGGGACAAGAGAAAAAAAAAAACAGACTTTTCAAGAGACCAGAGGCTTTTCTACCCAAATCTCCCTTCTTTTTGAGCCCACCCAGCCTTCCTGTCACCAGAGCAGAGATGCTTTTGATGTGGGTGGCTGGTACACCCCAACAGACTTCAAAATGAGGGTGGGATACTGTCCTAACCCCTGCTCTCTGACAGAAGTGATGTTTGTGTGTCACTTGAACTACACAGAATTGCATAATCACAGACTGGTTTGGGTTGGAAGGAACCTTAAATATCATCCAGTTCCACCTCCCTGCCATGGGCAGGTCCACCTCCCTCTAGAACAGGTTGCTCAGAGCCCCATCCAGCCTGGTCTTGCACAAATCCAGTGATCCACAGCTTCCCTGGGCAACCCATTCATCATGGCATCAGTGCTGTAGCCTGACTCTTTAGAGGCCTTGCCCTTTCTAACTTAGGCAGAGATCTTCTTAACGGTGCTTGCAGTAGGGCTAGAAATACCCCCAAGGGGCAACGCTTCTGTTTCTGTGGTAGGGAATGCACCTGTCTGGACAGAGGAAGCGTGTCCATATTCCCCTCTTTGTTTACAACTTGTGTAGAGTGTTTCCCCTTTGAAGTCCACATCTGTAAGTGGTAGGGCTGAGCTGGGATGTTTACAGGTGCCCCATCTTCTGGTCATGCCTTCAGTGCCTCCCGAAGGAAACTTGTCCTGTAGAAGAGACTTTCTACATTTCTGAGCTCAGTTTCGGTGGCTGGGAGATGGGGTTAACAGCATGATTGTGCTAGGACACTGGGGAAGTAACCTACCTGTCTACTGTCTACAGTCTCTGGTATCCTGATGTGTTAAAGTCTCATCAGTTTTGGAACAAACTGGCACTTGAGCATGCATGTTCACCCAGGATTTCTCTCCAGTGCCCATAAGGGAACGGGGACCTTTTTCCTTAGTCATGGCTCATTTCTGCAACATCTCTGGAAATAATCATTGGCCCATGGCCCCTCTCTTTTCCAGCACAGGAGCAAAGTCATGTGGGGGCATGGTTTCACAGCCATGTCTCTTGCTTCTTACCCTAAATGCTAGCAACTTCTGCTCTTCTGGAGGTCTTCCACATATTCATAACTACAGAGAGCCATCAGAAACTGCAGAGTTTCCTTTTCACCTTACCAAACCTGGTGCCTGCAGTCCTGTGGCACTCCAACAAATTCTGGTGATGCTCAGGTTTTCTGGGACCTGCATGAACTTGCCATGTGATGAGCAAAGAAAGGCAGGCTGCAAGTCTTTTCCTTTCATCAGAGAATGCCTGCATTTGATGTTCACTCCGTGGCCCTGGAGGACAATGTTTTGGGTGGGAGCTACCAATGGCTACCCCAGAGCTAGGCTGTCCATAAAATGCTGGTGAGCTGTGGAACAGGCAGGTGAATTATGAAGTCATAGACTTCCAAGTTCAGAAGGTAATGATCAATGCTGCAAAACCCAACTGACAAATGGTTGTTAGTGGAAGCCTACAGGCACGAACACTATTTCTATTAACAACCCGACTGTGGGACCAAATTCACTCTCAGCTAGACTGTAGATGTTACCAGTCTGGAAGAAGCAATTGATACACTGTAAGGCAAGGTTACTAATAAGATTGACCTTGACAGGCCAGGAAATGTATCCAAAGAAACACTACCATGTTCAATTAAGTTTAGAGTAAAGTCCTGATCCTAATGTGAGATAACCTCATGGAACAGAAGAGCTTTGGGACTGATTGTCTGGAAAATAGCTTTTCTAAAAGACCTGGAGTTACTGTGAACATGTGAACATGAGTCAGTAAAGAGAGTATATTCTGGGCTGTCTTAAAAAGACCATAGTTAGCATGTCAAGGAAGGTGAATATTCCCCTCTGTTCAGCACTTGGGAAACTCCTGCAGTATTTGGTATAATTTGGGACTCCCCAGGACACAGGAGACTTTGGTATACTGGAGCAAGTGTGGGAGAGATGGAGGCTGGAGCACAACACATGGTGCTGAGACAGCTGGGTTTGTTCTTTGCTCAAGTGGGACCCTATTGTGACATTCAGCTACCTTTTGGTGGGGTGTGTGAAGGGCAGAGATAGATTCTTCTCACAGGTGTAGGGATAGAATCAGAACCAGTAAGACAAGAAATTTCAGTTAGATATTCAGAAGAGATTTTTTTCTATGTAGTTAAACACCCGAACAGGATCCCTGGAAAGTTCTTGAATAGCTTATAGAGTTTTCAAAACAGAACTTGACAAGGCCTTGAGCAGCTGCTGCAGTTTGGACCTGCTTTGAGTGGGAGTTGAACCAGAGATCTCCAGAGGTCTCTTCCAAACTATATTACTCTGTGATTTATGATCATCTAATGATTCTACAAATGATGGTTTTAAAAATGCCCTACAAGGACCTTGCAGTCAAGTATTCCCATTTTCTACACTTCTAACACTTCTGCAACTCCCACAGAGATTCTCTGCCAATTTTTCTCTAGCACCACTTCATTCTGCTCCACTTAAGTATCTCCTGGGTCTTTACCTCTGTCTGGTGGTGTTGCTCTTTGTCTAGAACCAACTTGCTATTTAATATCTAAAGTACTTTTAGTTCCTCGTGACTGAGACAACCAATTTAGCAGCTGAAAAAAAACGCAACAAACCACAACTGGTTCTGTCATTTGTAAGGCCTTTGAGAAGAAAGCAATAGCCATTATTCCACCTAAAGACCTGAAATGAATACTCAAGGATTATTTGTTGCATGAGACTTCTTTTTGAACTGACAAGTGAAAGTTCATTGGCTTTTGCCAACCCAGTGCTGAAACTTACCTCTTCTGCTGCTTCTACACTGACTTGAAAACAGGCGAAGCTTTTTCATTGTGCTGATCCTTTCCCTTGTGTAGATGTAAAATAGCTAACAACTCATAGGCAGAGGTTTACAGACTTCTCTAGGTGTGATTTGCTATCTGCAGTGTGATTTGATAGCCTCACTGAATCATGATCTGACTGTTGAAGGAATGAATTGTTTATAAAAGAATGGACTGTCTAGACACTCCTTGTCTGAAGTAATCCACTCTGTTGTGATTTACTAGGTCCTGTTTATCTGACACAGCTCAATGAAGAGTAAGTTGTATAACCCAAAGGTGTATAAACTCTGTAAGTGCCCCATTTGGGCAGGGTTTGAATCAGGAAGAGTCCATCAATGCTGCTCCCTGCTCTCCCTGGTAGCTGTAGCAATAACCTGCTTCTGTCCTGACCTGATCTCCATTCCATTCTGGTTATTCTGTGACACCAGGCGAAGTGCAAGTTGTAATTCTTGTAGAGACACTGTGAAGTGTTGCACTAGGCTCTGGGAGAAATTTGGATTGTAGAGGCAGCACATGAAAGTGACACAGTTTACAGTCAAATATGTAGCTGCTCCCATCTCTTTGCCATAATGTAGGATCAGGGTCATTTGAAGTTATTTTCTTCAGTGCATTATCTCTTGGAGTTACACTAGCCTTAGACCTCTTGGTCCTCCCACTAACATCAATGTGTTTCTTATACTGCATTTTTTTCACTGTAACTTTTCTTCCATGCTGAGAGCATGAAGAAACACACACCACTCGTGAAGGTTTCCCTTTGCCCACACCTACAAGAAAAGACACTTGACTGTGGTGGTCAAAACTATCTTGTTTTAGAATTTAGCTATGGATGTAGTTAGGTATGTATCACATGAGTATCACTCCCTTACCATGATCACAAGTTGAATGGATAAGTATAATGAGACATGGTCAGCAGGACATACTGAAATTCCCCAGCTGGTGTCTGTATAGAAGGAACAGAAAACAAGTTTCCCAGTTAATAAGCAAGCTGTTTTCACAGGGGTTAAGATTACTAGGACCTGATAGCCATCAATTACCACCATACTAGTTTTTATCATAATTTTTGTGTATTGAGTGTATACACCTGTGAAAACTCAAGATATTTTCCCACTAATAATAATGCAAGTGAAAGTATAATTGTATCTATAGCATGTATTTGCCAGATGATGGTCAGGTAAAGTGGTGGAACAGAGTGGGAGTAGCACAACCTTACCTCAATCAAGAGTTGAGTAGCAGTGTAATGAACTATGACAGACAGGACAGTGCGAACAAGCTGAGTGTGAGGAGCCCTGGTGCAGATCATGGACTAACAAGGGTCGGAATAATACCTGAACCTGCTGGAAAGACATATCAAATATCATCCTGGATGGTTCTCACTCTTAGAGCAGAACTTTGTCATTACCAAACATCCTATTTTGTTCATTTATTAATTGTTCCAGGAACATCATCAAAGTAGAGAAAAATGTGTTGCAAACAAATAAATGGGCTATAGATTGGAGTCCCCCTCTTTTCTCCTGTACTAAATAGTTAATGCTAATTTTTCTTATTTTTTCTTGGTGCATGGTGAAGTATTTCAACCTAACCTGTGAATTGTTTCCCTCAGGAAGAGGGAAGGTATTAATAGTCAAAGTCAAGTTGTCATTTCTGCAGAGCTGAGATTTGCAGTAATGTCCGTTTGTCCTTTCTCCTCTCCACAGCTATAAAGTGGGCTGATTGAGATAAGTGAGTCCAAATTCAATTAAGCATCCAGGATACTCCCTCTCACTGATTTAGAAACTGACTTGGCTTGTAAGTCCTTAAAAAGGTGTGTTTCCTCCACTCACTTTATATCTCTGCTTTAGGAATCCATTAGTCACGTTACATCTAATAGTGGATAGAGACAGATAGTACCAAAGGGTGGTTTAATACTCTAGTTGCTGTCTAATGTTGGTACTTTGAACTTAGGTACTAGTAATAGACACAGTAGCTAGGGAGCTAGCTACTTCTGAGTTCAGGTACTAAATGAAATAGAGTGGGTTTCCTTCAGTTGTCCAGCCTGTGGGATTGGATGACCCTATCCATGAGTGTAGTCTGGAAGCTGTCTGGCTGTGCAGCAGCTCTGCAGACAGACTTGTGGGCTCCTGGTGGATGACATACTGAACACATAAGCAGTATCTCTGTGACAGTGAAGGTCCATTGCATACTGGGCTATGCTTGCAAGACTGTAGCTGGCCATTCAGGACAGGTGCTGGTATCTTGCTGCTTGGTGCTTGTGTGGCTGCATCTGAAGAGCTGTGGACAGTATAGGTCTCCCCACTCTGTAAAAAAACCCAAAGTTGTCATCATAATGATGTGAGTTCAGTGGAGCAAGTTGATCAGAGAACTGGGGCACCTGACACATGAAGAGAAGCAGAGGGAGAAGACAGAGTTTAGAGGAGGGATCTGACTGTACTGCCCACTGCCTGAAGGGAATTTATAGATATATCAGAGCCAGACCTCTCAGGAGTGCATAGTGACGGGACAAGAGGTGTGGATCATGGCTTAAACAAGTAAATCTCCACTGGACACAAGGTAATACCTCTTCACAGTGAAAATGGTGAAGCATGAGGTGGTGCCCAGGGAAGCTCCCATGCCTGGAGATATCTGCACTTACCTAGGGAAAGTCACAATCAACAGTGTCCAGCTTCCAAGTTAGCCTTGCTTTTAGCAAGGGATTGACCTCCAGAGGTCCTTTCCAATCTCATTTCCTCTATGATTTATATTATTGATGTTCTTCAAACTTTCACAAATGTTCTCCCAGGTGTTTGGAAGATTTCAATACCTAATTGGTCCCTGAGGTTTGACTCAGTGCAAGGATGTGGTAACACTACTATAAAAAAGAAGCTGAAAGGAGAGGAAATTTATTTGCCAAAAATCAAATGTCAAACTAAGTGAAGGAGAAATATCAGATTCAGAGTTCTTTTTGAAGTACCCTGGTTTGTTGAGGATATACTGAGGAACATTCCTTAGAGTTTGGGTGTGATTTTTCAGAGACAGGGAAAGATTAAAGGAGTGATGGCTTGGAAAACTGAACTTTTAGTCTTCAAAGTCAAGTAAAAGCTTTTAGTTGTTACTAAGAGAGTTTCTTGTTTTAGGGGCCACTTTCAGCTTCTAAATAATATCTATCCATTTGTGGTGTTAAAAAAATATGTTCTTTAGATGTTTAGGTGTTTTTTGGGGAGGGAAGTTGTTTTGTTTTAATTTTTTTTTTTGAGAAACAAGCATGAGATGATGGTAATGAAGCCATGTGTTTTGCTGAAAAAAGGTCAGTAAAGAGGAAAGATTTGATGAGAATAGTGTGAGAAGAAGACTTGTAGCATCCTAGCTTGTATCTACGCTTTTGTTGAGCATTTTGTAAGGAGCATTTGAATAAAGAAAATTGAGTGGCATGTTTGGGATGGGCTATGAACTATCTAAGATATGCTTGCTTCCCCTGGAAACTCATTGTGTTGGTACTTAATTCAGTCATTCAGGTATATCTGCAGTGAGTCTAAAACCAGGTTCAAAGATCCAGACACAATAGATAAAACCTGGGAGATCTGACTGCAAAATAAGACTTATGTCTCTTTTTAGAGAAAGGAGGGGTGAATCTAGTTGAAAACCTGTAGATGGCACCTTGCAAGCTTGCAAGAAAAGAATGTGATTGTACAGTAGTGCAGTGCACACAAGGCACTGAACAACACACATGTCTGAGTTTGGGGCAGGATGTTGTAAGGTGAAGGGATACTTGGAGACAGGTGCTCTGAGGAAAAAAGAATCACCGTCAGCATCACAGTTGACCCACTTGATCTGTAGAACTGAGGATAAATGAAAAGTAAACAGATTTTTTTCTGTACTTGTTCTCCTTCCCTCTCTTATACTCTTGCTTAGTGTAGCCTCCACTCATTTCTCTGTGCATTTGGCCTTCTCTCAGTAGTAAACCAACCATCCTTCTCTTTGTAGCATCTCTCTCTTTCTGGCTGCCTTCTCTTTGTGAAGTCTCTTTTTCTCTCTGTTTTTTATTCCTTTTGAATGCAGCAAGTTTCTCTTTTGCAGTACATCAACTACTCTAATCTGCTACACTGTCAGTCTGTGGTGTGATTGCATTCCTCTGCTTTTGAGTTCATTTCAACCAGTAAGTCTTCGGACACTTAGTCAAAGTACTCACTGTGCATTTCTGTATCTGATGGAGGGTGAATGTTGTCAGACCCTTCAGAGATTCCTTTGTCTTAGAGTCTATACTGGCTTCTGCATGTGCACCTCCCTCAACTATGCTAAGAGGGAACTGTATGAATCATTTTAACCGGAGTGAGTACTCAATGCTATAAATGGAGCTTGGGGCTCTACTGACATGAACAAGATTGTTAATATGTGGTTACTGCAGCTGCTCCAGTCTTTTACAAGGAGTTAGTTACTGATATTGCCTTTCAGTGTTAGCAAAGACAAACTGACTTGTGCTTTGTTGTTTTCCAGTAGTTCTCAAAATGGGCTTTTTTTTTTTTTTTTTTTTTTTTTCTGCTAGCAATGAAGCTTCAATGAATCACACAACAGTAGTGGATTTTGTCCTCTTGGGGCTGACCAGCAGCCGCCATTTGGAGATCACCCTCTTTCTGTTTCTTATGATTGCCTACTTCTTGATCCTTATTGGAAACAGGACTGCCATTGGCATCACTCTTGTGAATCACTTCCTTCAGACTCCCATGTACTACTTTCTCAGAAATTTTGCCCTTTTGGAAATCACTTTTACCTCCACATTCATTCCCAGCACCCTCTACAGCCTTCTTACAGAGAGGAAGATTATTTCACTGCCTGGTTGTTTCCTTCAGATGTTGCTTTTCTTTTATTTGGGTACCTGCACATATTTCCATATGGCAACAATGTCTTTTGACCGATACATTGCCATTTGCCACCCTTTGCATTACACAACAATTACGAAAAACAGATTTTGCCTCCAGCTGGTCCTGGCTTGCTGGGCAGTGAGTTTTCTCTTGATGTTTCCTCCCACCATTATGATTGTCCCTTTGCCATTCTGTGGTCCCAATGTCATGAACCACTTTTACTGTGATACTTCCCTGTTGTTGCAACTATCCTGCACAGACACAGGATTCACTGAAGGCCTGATGCTTATTGTACTAATTATAATCATATTTGGTACCTTACTAGTAACTACTTTTTCTTATGTTTGCCTTATTATCATCATATCGCATATACCATCTTCTACAGGTGGGAAGAAGGCATTTTCAACTTGCTCAACTCACCTCATTGTGGTGATGATGTTTTACAGCATGTGTATTTACAGGTATATCCGCCAAGCACAGAGAGGTGGGCAGGATTCTGACAAAATTCTTTCTTTCTTCTTCTCTGATGTGACTCAGATGCTTAACCCATACATCTATTCACTCAGAAACAGTCGAGTCAAACAAGCCTTGAAGGAGAGCATGTTGAAGGCATTTGCTAGCTCTCTAAGGCAGTTGTAATGTTGGAGTAGCTCATCCAAGTGACTGTTTTTTTTCTAGATCGAACTTTAGAATTGTCTAGCTGTGAATTAAAGATGCTGATTTCAAATGGTTTGTGCTTTCTACGTGTTATGTAGTTCCTTCTTCTGTCAGCAACCAAAATATGCCAACACAAAAAGGATCTTCTAGTCCATCAGTACCTAGACTGAGTTTTGACTGTGTATTTTTTCCCCTGTATTGTGGTGGGTTAGTCTTGGCTAACAACAAAATGCCCACCCAGCTACTCACTCACCCCTTCCCCCCAGTTGTGGGAGAGATCAGAGGTAGAAAACAGGAAAAACAGAAACAAGAAACAAACATATGCAGGGGGAAGACACAAAAGGCCAAAGCCCAGTTAGAATTGACACTTGCCAGTGTTGTATCTGACAAGAAGGGCTTTGAGTACATCAATAGCATGAGGAGGTCTGAAGAAAACATTGGACTGATACTTTTTGAGGATGGTCAACTGACTAAGGATGAAGGTTAAGCAAAGGTATAGAATCACAGAATCATTTCAGTTGCAAAACCGTATATCATCCGACATCGGGAGGTGGCGTCGTTGAATATAACTTCTTATTGCAGGCAATAAGTGTCAGCACTTGCACCTAATTTCCATTTGCATTAACGACTTTATTTGTGTTTGGATCACCAGCACTTTTGGACTTCATGTATTTGGATAACCAGTAATTTTATTTTAAACAAAGTTTATTATTATATTCCTGTCATAACAAGAGGTGATGAAACAGGAGCCAGACTGCTGGAAAATACTTTCTTTACAAACTATAATTTGCAGTTCACAATACAGAAACCCAAATAAAATAATCCAAATTAATAACTAAATTAAAATACAGACACATGGCTTGAGTCAGTGCTTGTGAGGTCACTTGCAGCTAAGTAACTGATAGGGCAAGAGCAGGCCCATGGCTTGTGCAGATGCTTGTGAGGTCTCTGGAGCCTGAGTAGATAGGACAGGAGGAGGCTGGTGTCTGTGCTTGTGATATCACTGGTGGCACAGACTTAAAGGTGGTGGAGGTGTCTCCTGATGGTGGTCCCATTCACGCCTATCATTTCTCCAGTCCTTCAAGGGGGTTGGTGGTGTAACACAACTATTTATGAGAAGAAGGAGGAGTCTGGGAGAAAGGGCGATGAAAAAGCTTTAACATGGTAATTTAAGCTTGAACATATGAAAAACTTATTTATTTCTGAACTTTTCACTTTCCTGTGTAAGGTTCAACTCTGGGCCAAATGCTTCTTTAAGCAGCTGTTTCCCTTCTATTCAGACACATATGGGTATCCTCAGACTGTTCTAAATGCTGTACATGGTTGAACAGGAGACAAAGCAGTGCTTATAAACAGAGACTGCTTTGCTGAGGTCCTCTTCTACTGTGGGTGGGTTTCGGCCACATGAAAAGGCACAGCATATGGATATCACAGTTTGTGGAGATGACACTGAGTTGAGAGGTGCAGGTGCACCTTTTAAAAGAACATACCGTTGTTTATCCATGGACATTGAAAGCAGCTAGTATAAAGAGCTTCCCACTGAAAGAAGAGTTACTGAAGGATGGGATTGGGAATTTTGTATGTTAATATCCCTAAACTCTACCATTTTATTGTTATTAGGTAAAAGACATCTTTTAGGACTCTTCCAAAAACATATTTTCTTAAGAGTAGAATCATTTATACTACTAAACAGGTCTGTTTTAGTTGAACAGATGTAATATTATGTCTCTGTCATGTTGTTGTGGTTTAACTCAAGCCAGCAAATAAGCCTCATCCTGCTGGTCACTCCCTTTTTCCTGGTGGGATGGGGGGTAGAATCAGAAGAGTAAAAATGAGAAAACTTGCGGGGTGAGATAAACACATTTTAGTAGGAAAAGTAGAAGCTGCACACACAAGCAAAGCAAAACGAAGAATTCATTCACTGCCTCCCATCAGCAGCAGGTGTTCAGCCATCTCCAGGACAGCCAGGCTCTATCATGTGTAACGTCTGCAAAGTTCTCCCCTATACCATATCCCCCAACACCACATCCAAATGACCCTTAAACACATCCAGGGATGGTGACTCAGCCACCTGGGCAGCCTATTCCAGTGTCTGACTACTCTTTCTGTGAATTTTTTTCCCTAACGTCCAGTCTAAACCCACCCTGTTGCAGTTTTAAGACATTCCCCCTTGTTCTATCACTAATATACCTGTGAGAAGAGACCAGCATCAACCTCTCTACAATGTCCTTTCAGGTAGTTGTAGAGAAGGATGAGGTCTCTCCTCAGCCTCCTCTTCCTCAAACTGAACAGTCCCACCTCCTTCAATCACCCTTCATAAGATTTAATTTCTAGGTCCTTCACCAGCTTCGTTGCCCTCCTCTGCACTTGCTCCAGCACCTCGATATCTCTCTTGTGTTGAGGTGCCCAAAACTGGCCACAATACTCAAGGTGTGGCCTCACCAGTGCTGAGTACAGGGGGACAATCACCTCTCTACTTCTGCTGGTCACACCATTTCTAATACAGGGCAGGATGCCATTGGCTTTCTTGGCCACCTGGACACACTGCTGGCTCATATTCAGCTGCTTGTCAATTAAAGCCCCCAGATTCTTTTCTTCCAGACAGCTCTCCAGACACACTTCCCTAAGCCTGTAGTGATGCATGGGGTTGTTGTGGCCCAAGTGCAGGACCTGTCACTTGGCCTTGTTGAAGCTCATCCCATTAACACTGGACCATCGATCCAGTCTATACAGGTCTCTCTGGAGAGCCTCCCTATCCTCATGCAGATCAACACTCCCACTTAACTTGGTGTCATCAGCGAAATTACTGATACAGTCTATGTCCTTATCAAGATCATTGATAAAGATGTTAAACAGCAATGGTCCCAACACCGACCCCTGAGGAACACCACTTGTGACCAGCTGCCAGCTTGATTTAAGCCCTTTGACCATCAGTCTTTGGGACTGTCCACCCAGCCAGTGCATGATCCAGCAGATCGTATGCTCATCCAGGCCATGAACAGCCAGTTTTTCTATGAGAATTCTATGGGGAACAGTGTCAAATGCTTTCTGAAAGTCTAGGTAGACAATAACCACAGCCTTTCCCTTGTCCAACAGTCGGATTGTCTTGTCGTAGAAGGAGATCACGTTCATCAGGCAGGACCTGCCTTTCATAAATCCATGCTGACTAGGCCTGATCCCCTGCTTGTCCATTATATGGCTTGTAATAGCACTCAAGATGATCTGCTCCGTGACCTTCCCTGGTATTGAGGTCAGTCTGACAGGTTTATAGTTTCCTGGATTCTCCTTTCTGCCTTTCTTATAGATGGGTGTCACATTTGCTACCTTCCAGTCCATTTGGACCTCCCCAGTTAGCCATGGCTTCAGGTAAATCATGGAAAACCGCTTGCTGAGCACATATGCCAACTCTTTTAGCACCCTTGGGTATAACCCATCCGTTCCCATAGACTTGTGTGCATCCAAGTGGTGTAGCAGGTCTCTGACCACTTCCTATTTAACTGTGATGGCCTCATTCTGCTTGCTCTGCGTGTCTCATGAGGCTGGGTGTCCAGGGAACAGCCAGTTCCACTGCTAAAGACTGAGGCAAAGTAGGTGTTGAGCAACTCAGCCTTTTTGTCCTTTGTTACTGTGTTTCCCTCTGCATCCAGTAAAGGAGGGAGATTTTCTGTCATCCTTCTTTTGTCATTAATTAATTTATAGAAACATTTTTTTTTATTATCTTTAACAGCCATAGCTAGGTTGAGCTCTAGCTGTGCTTTGGCCCTCCTAATCTTCTCCCTGCATAACTTCACTACATCTTTATAGTCTGCATGAGAGATCTGTCCTCTCTTCCAACAGTCATAGACTCTCCTTTTGGTTTTGAGGTCCACCCAGAGGTCCCTGTTTAGCCAGGCCAGTCTCTTTACCTGTCTGCTTGTTTTTCGGCAGGTAGGGACAGCCTGCTCCTCTGCCTTTAAGATTTCTCTCTTGAAGTATGTCCAGCCTTGCTGGACTACTATATCCCTCAGCACATCCTCCCAAGGGACTTTGTCAATCTCCTGAACAGGTCAAAGTTTGCCCTCCAGAAGTCTAAGGTGGCAGCTTTACTAACCACTCTCCTTGATTCTCCAAGGATGAAAAACTCAATCATCTCATGCACTGTGCCCTAGACGGCCTCCAGTCTTTACTTCCCCCACAAGCTCTTCCCTGTTCACAAGAAGAAGGTCCAGGAGGGCACCTTCCCTGGTTGGCTCACTTACCAGCTGTGTGAGGAAGTTGTCCTCCACACATTCCCAGAACCTCCTGGATTGTTCCCTCTCTCCTGTCTTGCATTCCCAGCAGATACCTGGGAGTATCTCACAAGTCCCTCACAAGCACAACAGCAAGTGACTGTGAGATTTCTCCCAGTTGCTTATAGAAAGCTTCATTCACCTCACTGCTTTGGCTGGGAGGTCTGTAGCAGACTCCCACAGAGAGATCAGCTTTATTGGCCCTTAACCTAATCCAAAACACTCAACCCCGTCATCACGATACTTGATTTCTGATCTCTCAGAAGATTCTCTTACAGGGCCACTCCACTGCCTCTCCCTTCCTATCTGTCCCTCCTGAAGAGCTTGTAACCATCTACTGTGACCCTCTAGTCATGTGAAGCATCCCATCACATTTCCATGATAGCCACTATGTCATAGTTTTTGTGGGGCATCATGGCTTCAAGCTCCCCCTGTTTGTTGCTCGTACTGCATGCATTGGTGTAGATGCACTTCAGATGAGCTAATGATTCCAACACCTTTTTGTGAGTGTGTAATGGTTTGAAAAGCAAAACAGCGAGGGACTCAAGTCAGAAACACAAAACAAGAGAAATGCAACAGTACAAAGAAATACCCCGAACGGAGTCTGCATACAACCCGACACTGTTGGCTGGGTGGTGGTAGCAGTCCCGATGAAATGGTCCCGCTGCAGCAGTGATCCTGTGGAAAAAGGTCTGGCCGCTCCCATCCTCCAGAGAAAAAAATGGCAGGCAGGTCCGGAAATCTGGTGGGGCAGGGTCCCTTGTGCTGACCTGAGCTCCCAGACCCTCCCTGGGTGGCAGCACTCAGCTCTTCCCGCCTGGGCGCAGCATCTCACAACAGGTTGGTGTCCTGTGAGTCAGGCGGTGGGTCCTCGACTGCCCATTAAACTCCAGGAGGGATTTATCTATGAGTCATGGGCAAGGCATCTATGGTCCCATTAACAGAGAGGACTCCTCCTGCTGGATGTGAGGGTGCCTCCTGGGCAGCTGCTACCCGTGAGCAATGACATAGAGAGTATAGAATACACAGTTTCTGCTTCTACCCACATAACGATAAACTGGTCCCAGCCCCTCTAACTATGTGAGCCCCATATCCTACCAGACCTTTCTCAGGTGCTTCCATGATCCCATCTCTCAAATGAAATGGCAGAGGGAGAATCATCACTAGTCCACCATCCTTCAAGCCCTGGCATGCTTCCTATGAGCTTACTCCTAACAGGCCCAGCTATCTGCCCTTCCCCTTCATATCTAGTTTAAAGCCCTGTCATTGACCCCTGCTAACTCCTCCCCCAGAATTCTTTTTCCCCTCTGGAACAGTGCATCCCACCTGCCATCAGCAGGCCAGATGTCTCATATAGCAGTCTATGATTAAAAAAACCAAAACCCTGCTGAGAACACCAGTCCTGGAGCCACGAGTTGACCTGCTGTCTCTTCCTGTTAATTTCCTCATTCATGATTGCCACTAAAGGGGTAGAGGAGAACACAACTTGCGTTCCTGATCCCTTAAGCAGCTGTCCTGAGGCTCTGAAATATTTTTTAATTGATTTTGGGCTCTTTCTACCCCTTCATCACTACTACCCAAAACACTAGAAGGGGATAATAATCAGAGAGGTTTACCAGGGCAGGAAGTTTGTCCAACACATCCGTAACCTGTGCCCCAGGGAGGCAGCAGACTTTCCTGTGAACTGGGTCGGGATGGTATATTATCCCCTCTGCCCCTGTCAGTAGAGGGTCACCCACAACAATGACCTGTTTGCTTTTCACCTCACTTCAGTAGCTGGTACCAAATCAACTCACAGTGATCCCCCCAGTGGCCTGTACTTGTTCCTTGCAACACATGTACCCATGGGATAGAGTAAGAATATGCAGAGGGCAAATTATAAAAAGTTTTAATAAGATAGGGCAGATTGCAGTGATCAGGCACAGGTCTCAGCCAGACCAGCAGTGACCAGCCCCACTTGACACTGAATCAGCCCCTTTTAAACCCCTTTTCTGTCTGTTCCCCTCTTTGTCTCCTTCACCTGACCATCACCTCATCAGTCAGCACAGTCCCATGACCCTGCCCAACATCCTCAACCCTCAGGTTTGCATCCTTGTTGTCTCTAATTGTAATTTCTTGAGAGCTCATTGACTGGTGATGTTTACTCCAGGTTATTGTCTCTTAATTCTAACTGGTCAGGTTTTATGTCTCTGTGTTTTTGACTCCCTCCCTTTTTTTTTTATCATTCCAATTTGGCAAGGTCCCCAGTCAGAAAATCTGATGGAAAAATAAACGTTCTCACACTCCAT
>JANHFX010133503.1:0-15043 GCA_027560015.1 Chloroceryle amazona
CCAGCTCCCTCAGCCTCTCCTCATAGGACTTGTGCTCAAGTCCCTTCACCAGCCTGGTTGCTCTTCTCTGGACCCACTCCAGCACCTCAATATCCTTCCTGAACTGAGGGGCCCAGAGCTGAACATAGTTCTGTTACAAACTAGTACAAGGTGACGTTTTGCTTTTATTGATTTACATTTGTCTTGCTGTGTGGTGGCACCTGAACAGTTTCAGTAAGTCCGTGTTTGGATTGCAGCTGTCACTCCACAGAACTCTTTGGGAGTCTTTACTAGCAGTGCAGATTATATGGATAAAAGCAAAACATTTCATATCAAGTCCCATCGGGCCTGAAAAAAATGAAGACTGATTTGAACAGAACTTCCTATGAAAACAGCCATCTCTGGTTTGTACACGGAGGACGTGCTGTGTCCTCTTCATGAAAGCTTCTGTCTTGTAAAGATACCTTGTGGTCATCTGCTAGGCAATTTATCACATCAGCTAGTGGATAGTTAGGTGGGATTTATATGCTCATTATTGTTTTTGTATGAGCATTATACTGATTCTGCCCCTTGTGGACAGCATGACCATTGCTATGTCCCTTAAAATTATTAGTATCATCATAATAAGCTGTCAGTTGTCTTTCTGGGACTGTGGAAGTAGGGGCACGTGCACCAACACTTCTCTTTTGCTGTGAAGAATTGATCCTGCATAGGCTTTCAAAGTGCATGCAAAGTTTTCCTGCCCCCTGGATATTAGTTACAGTTCCACTCGCATGTACAGTTCCTTTAGCCAACTTACACTGTACCTTTGAGTTCACGACTGTTGATTTATCATCCTAATCGTACTGCCTTCTCTGACCTTCCCATAAGCATGCCGTGGAAGGTTAATGTACGTAATGTTACGATGAGGATGTGCAAAACCAGGTAGGAAGTTGACCTCCCGGAGCAGTCCTTATTCACTGGGATCATGTGATACAGAATTCATTTAAGTTCTCAGATGAGAATGTCAATGGGAGCACTTAGAATCACGAAGCAGAATATTTCCATTTGGAAGGATCCAGGCAAATCAGAGAAGTGATGTGGCAAATAGGATGCGACTGAAAAAGAGGAGGCGTGTGGTTTTACGTTTAGAAATAAATCATCTCCACAACCCCTCATGAGGAACAGCTGGAATGGTCACAGTTGTGAGGACTTTCCTTATGTTCTTACTGGAAGCTGCTCCTCAGGAGAAATAAAAGCAGCTCTTGGCCTTTAGCTTGTCCTGAGGTTAGACTTGCAGCGATGAGGGCTCTGGCTTATTAGATTTTGATGTGTGGGCAGTTGGAAACAATTGGAGCCATTTTTGGAGTCACTCTTCTATCTGTCCATTGTGTGTAGCTGCTCACAGATTGGGTGGCCTCTCTTGGCTGCTTAGATGCTGTGTTTGGTCGCTGAGTACATGTCCATGCTGGCAATCTCAGTATCCCGATTGCTTGCATTACCAGAAGGGACAGCAAAGGTGACTTTGTTCGAGTTTCTCCAAGTCTTGGGCTTCCCCCCCCCCCCTTGAAATGTACTGTAGAAGCAGCCAAGCAAACCTTAAACTGCCCATCTCAGAAGCTGCTGACATACGTTGCTCACTGTAGGCAGCAAAGCCTGTGCCTGAAAGAGGCTGAACAGATTTGGCTGTGCAGGGATTTCTTTCCCTTGGCTGCCTTGGTATCTTACTCAGTTTGGCTCAGCATAGAGGTGCTGCATGAAATCCATTACTAACTGTCCAAATCAAGAATTTCCTAGCCTTGATATGAAAATCATCATTATATATGTCTGCACCTTCAGAGACAGGTTGAAAAGGAATCCCCAGTGACTGAAAGGAAGTTCTGTCAGTTTAAATATGCACATTACACTTCATTGTTTTTATACCCCTCTGACTACTCAAGCATTTGCTTAATCCAGGTTAATTACAGGAAGTAAATTTTAATCTCCGGTTTAACATTGCAAGTAGTATCAATTATAATCCCAGGCAAATCATCTTCATGGTCTTTTAAAAGTGAAAAACCATTGGTGTCATGAATCTCGTCAACACTGTGCTGCTAAATATGTGGTGTCTGCCAGCCCACTGCAGATATTTGCTGTATAGATGTAGCTGTATAGAGCTATTAATGAAATTCCTCTGTTGTTGGTGACATTACTGGCTCTCCAGCCATCACTGTAGATGGCAGTGCCTGTGACTTACTAGTGCTGGTGCAAAGAGGGTGGGTAAGGGGAACTGCCACTGCTGAGTCTATCCCATTTGCAAGGGTCATACCTGCTGTCAGTCTTCCTTTGCCATCCAAATTTCATTCCAGAGCTTATGTTTGAGTCATGCTGGTCAGGAAATGCACTGAAGCAGTAGTAGAAGGTTTAGGGTGGAGCACAATTGGTTTAGGGTGGAGCACAATTCGTTTAGGGAAGGCATTTAGAGAACCTTTTTAATGCTAATGCAAGGTAAGTACTGGAATATCCATGCTCTGCCAGGGATCACTAGGATTTTTTTATCCAAGATGCCTAGAGCTGAGCCCTGAGACCCTCCCCATCATCTGCTTGTTGTGTGGCACTGTAAGTGGGAGTGGGCCCCAGGGCAGACACTTCAGCTTCTTCAGGAAACAACCCCAGCCGACAGGTTATACCCATAGCTACTGTAGTGTAACTCAACTTCACGTCAAGTTTGATGCTCCTGTAGTTGATGGGGTTCAGCTTTCAGTATCCTCTCTTCCAGGTACTCTCCCACACTGTACAGCTTCACACCTCTATCAAGTTCTCTTTCTAAATGTGGGATTGCTACTGTGACTGCTCATTAGATACTGGCAAGAAATGCTGAGCTTTGCTAACTAACAGCAAGTAAACAAATCCTGTGAGCATTGCAACAAATGTGTCCCCGGTGGCTTCCTCCAGAGGCTTCCTTGGAAAGCTTCTTGGTCAGGACTTCTGAAGAAGAGCCATCCCAATCAAGTGCCAGTGTTTACAAGAAGCAGGACAGGAGATGAAAGCCCACGGGTCACTCTAAGTGCTAATGAGTGCAGAACCATCTGCACAAGTTTTGGAGGGAAAGGGCCTGAACCACCTTTTGGGGAGGCTTCTGTTTGCCACAGAGGAGAGGAACCAGACAGATTTTCCTCTGTGATTCCACCACAAGGACTAGCTTTGCTTCAGTGGGCATTGACTTGGACAACCAGAGTAAGCACTCCTGAAGCCACCATCTGGACATTGCATATGTTCAGGAACCTGAGCAGGTTTTTCAGGACAGCCAAATAACGTGTAAGCTGACTAATGTGAATGTTCAGCAAGGATCTCAAGGAGAAACTTTTGATTGGAGTAGCTAATTTTGGAGGAGAGTCTTGCTGATAGCCAGTGAGCATGACAGCCTGTTGTACCTGTTGGGGGGGGCATGCATAGCTTTGAGATGATGTTTAATCTGCCAGTCAGCATGTTCAAAGTGGTATCTTCACTGAAGATTTATTGTTTTCTGTCCTGGCACTGTTAATACCACAAACCTTCTCGATTCTTTGGACATTGGTGTCCCTGTTCGTAAGGATGGGATCCTCTTTCTCACCTCTGCATTTGCAATGTAATTCAGTTACACGAGTACAGGCTTTGAGAGCCACTCTGCTGTCACAGCTTGGACTGTTCTTATTAAGAAATCATGTGCATTAAATTAATATGAGCTTGAACGTGAATGTCCTGGTACTCTTTTTATCCCTACTCTGAGTTCAAAGTTCTTCAAATTGCCCAGATGTGCAGATTTTCTGTCACAGCAGTGCCTCTGTGTGGCATCTGTCCCATTCAGACAGACCCTTAGCTTTCTCCTTTTGGCCCATCTTAGGTGTCTTGTGGAGGATGTCCCATGCTTCTGATACTCGTTGCCTTTACTGTCACATCTGAGTACTTCAATCTGCTTACTTGTCTTGGATACACTAGAAGTCATTAGACATAAGACATGGAAGGTTTCTTCCCTACAAATTCAATTGCTGAGCAATGCCAGTATACTTTATGGACCCTGTCTAGCTAGAAAAGGTTCTTCTTCTACAGATTGTCTTAAGCAATGAGTGTATTGCTTTCCCTGTTCAGATGCCTGGTTCTTGGAGGAATGAATGTCTTTCAGAGCCCTAAATAATCTGACCTTGAATGAGAGACAGAATTTAAGTATTGAGCTTTTTGTTCTCAGCTTCTGGAACTTTGTTTTCAGGCTAGTACTGCAGGTTGCCAGTCTGATGCTTTAGGTGTCCACTCAGCTTAAACTCCTACACAAGGGTTATGCAAATGCTTCTTCCCATCACTGTCATGTTTTTCCCAGCACCTCTTTCTTTTTCTTCCCCTTCGAACGATGGGGAGGTTGAAGTGGCCACGCTGTGAACCAGACAAGGGAATGGATGTAGCCAAATGTTTGTCCTTCTCTTCCTTTCTCCTGGTCCAGTTTACCTTAGAGCTGCCCCAGCTCTTGGGTCCAAATGAGAGTAGGTAGAAATGGGCAGCTGGGGCAGGAAAAAGGGCTGCTGCCTTTCCAGCTGCAAGATACACATCTTGATCATAAACCAACAGTAGAACTATTGTGTGTCTACATTCTGGGTAGAGTTTTATTTCTTCCAACCTACCCGCCTGCACTTCTTGCTCTTTGTCACTATTTTAATCCAGAAAGCTTTTTTTATTCCTCCTGGTTCTTTTTGCAAAGCCGGCTTCACTTTTGTTGGTAGGGCGTGGTTGAAACCGGTGACGTTTCAAGTTTAGCAAGAATGGAATGTGATGTTTGAGGGCCCCAGTATATGAAAGGTGGCAGCAAACTGGGAACAGAGTCCAGTACAGGAGCACAGAGGTGATAAGGGATTGGAGCGGGAAGCAACCAGGGGAACTGGGCTTGTTCAGCCTGGTGAGAAGGAGGAGGATGGGGTGAGGAGAAAGCATCTAGTAGCAGTCTTCCACCCAAGGAGATGTTATAGAGACTTCTTGGAGGTGAGCAGAGAAAGGAACAAAAGGCAGTGGGCAGAAACTGCAACAAGGAAAACCCCACATGGGCAAAAGGAACAAAATTCTTCATTAACAGAGCAGTACAACTCCGAGGCTGCACTGGGGAGGCCGTAGAGCCTCCATCCTTTGAGACTTTCAAAACTTGGCTGGATAATGCCCTGTGCAACCTGATGTAGTTAGTAGATTAGCCCTGCTTGAAGCAGAAAATGAAACTCGACCTTCAGACATGCCTTTCAACCTAAATCTTTCCATAATTCCTTTGCATTGCCAAACATAATTAAGTTCCTATACCTTAAGAGCAAATTGCAGTTATTTCTCACAGCACTTCTGAGCTGTAACAAGTGGTGGGGTAGTTCTTTATTATCAGAGCTCCACATCTTTTCAGTCACTTTAGAAATGTTGCCAACTAAATGTTCTTTATCCCATTTGATTATAATCATGATATTTTAGGTGGAGGGAGGGGACTAAGAGGAATGAAGAGTATCCAGCTGTTGCTTTCTTTTCCCTTTGAGATTTGTATTGGTATCTGCTGTTCTAGGTTGACTCTCTGCTGTCTACTTGAAGCCCATGTACCTGATGCACAGACACAGCACATTCTGAAAAAGAAAATACAGCTTCCCTTAAGCCCTGTACCTTTACCCAGCATACTGCCAGGACTTGGTAGTATTTTTTTCTCAATTAATTCCTGGTTACTGTGTTTAGTCTTGGTTTCGGTCTCATTCCCTTTTTATTTTACCACTTTTTTTCCATGTTGATTTTCGATGGAAGTGCTGTGGCCAGCAAAGCTAATCAATGAAGTATCAATATAATAAGCAACATGACAGAGAGCACATGTACTCACAACACAGTACGTGTATAATCTTTGTGCTATTTGGCTGTTAAATGCTTTCTTTATTTTTTTTCTCTGATTTCTCAGGTACAGAACATCTCCACATCTAAAGAGTTTTGTTCTAACAAATGGCATTTTGAACCCATCATTATTTTTCAGGCTTCTGACACTGGTGTTGAAAATAAGCATTGGGATTTTTCAGAGCAACATTCAGAGCTGCTTCCAAGTTACTAGTGTGTCCTTTAACACAGAAGACCTATTATTTGAAAGGCTTTGATATAGATGCTGAAAGGCTTTCATATAGGTGTTAGAAGTCAAGTGGGGCATAAATTGTATTAAAATTTCAATTTATTCTATCAGGCCTTTTTATGATACTTCACCAGATCACGCTGTTGGTCAGTTCTTTTGTTTGTTGAAGATGACCAGTTCAGTATTAAGTCTCTGGAACATACCTACTTAACATTGGTTTCATCCCGTAGCTGCTTAGACTTGTTCCCAAAGGCCAGAGTTCTCTAAAATCCTACACTAATGGATCCAATTTGAGCAAGAATATAGAAACATGGTCTCAAAACAGCCAGCCACAGGAAAAAGAAACCCAGTCAGGTGGTTTACATCAGCAACAGTTTGAGATTTCATCCTTGTCATGTCAATACAGCATAGAAGGCTGTAAATAGAGAACTTGCAAATGAATTTTTTTTTTTACAAAAGTAAAACGAAGAGAGCGAGCGAGCCCACCAGCACACATGGAATTCTTCTGTCCTCAGATCCTGCTTCACTACCGGACAGCATCTCTGTAAGTACCACTTTCTTTTGTCGCACGTGCTGTCATTATACAAACCATAAAGTGTCCAGAAGTGCTGTGCTAGTGCAGTCTGGATTTTAAAGCTTTGCAGTATGAAGAGAGCTAGTTACTGAGTACAGCCTGAAATTCATTGCTAAGGATCACCTGCAAATTCTACTTTTAAACAGTGTGCTTGTAAATACGGCTGATGTTCCCAGGGTTCTGTAAAGAAAATTATTATCCATTCCATTTGTCAGTAATTGTTTAATGCACAGAGGATGAATACAGTTATGTAGGTATTTAGTAGCCTGTTGATTTCTGCATAATCAAAGTAAAATATAGTACTTCTTTCCACAGGGAATGTAATCTAGGAAGGAGCTAGCAAACCTCAAAATGATGTGTCATTCCCTCAAAAAGGAAGGAAAAAAAAACAACTGTAAAAACCAGCAGGTCATGAGAATCAAGGTGAGCCAAAAAGTCTCTTTTTGCCTCTTTCCTTTGTAAAGCAGAAACAGATGATGTGAATCAAGCCAAAATGCAGCAATGTCTCTAATAAACTTGCTGCCTTCCACTTGCTGAAGGGGAGAGGAGTAAAATAACAGGCTTTTGGGAAGAGAAAAAATGAAAAGTGGATGAATTCTTGAAAAGAGTTTGTTGGTCATTGCAGTCAGAGGTGGATTTGCAGCATCAGACAGTGATATGACACCCAGTTTTTGGTGTCACCACCTAGATTTTCAACACCACAACCAAGCTGCAAACTTGGGAGTTGTTTAAACTACTCTCCTTTTTTCCCCCTCTCCTGTTCCTGGAGAAGAGCACAAGCTTTGAAGACAGTTTAGTATGGCCTTCTCTACTCAAATCCACCAAGAACAGCACTCTGAGCGGGGAACATCTCTTGCATCCCAGTTCTCAGAGCTACTCAGTCTTTACAGCCCCATCAGGAACCTTC
The DNA here is from genome assembly GCA_027560015.1 of Chloroceryle amazona. Classification (NCBI taxonomy): domain Eukaryota; kingdom Metazoa; phylum Chordata; class Aves; order Coraciiformes; family Cerylidae; genus Chloroceryle; species Chloroceryle amazona. Next base: position 7,519 of record JANHFX010133503.1, read on the forward strand.
TGTGTCATGGCAGGATGAAGATAGGTCTCCTGTCCTAGGTAGAAAATACCCTCTTTGTGGCAATGAGCTACACTTTTAGCTTCCAGAATAGCACTTCCTCTGTTGCCAGAACCAGGAGCTAAATACAATTTCAACCTGACTGGCAAAAAAAGAATCAAAGAGTCCCAAACAGCCCAGCCTGGTTTGTATCTACACTGCCAGCTGGAAGACACTGGGCCAGATGTAACAGTTTCAATTTAGTTGTTATTTGTAGTGACCTTCTGGTTGTTCAACAGCTGGCTCAAGTACTAAATTCTGTCTATAGACCCTGATGCATTTACATACTTCTAAAAGCACAGCTTCTTTTCAAGGCTGATGGAATAAAAGTCACATCTACGTGTTACGTGCTTTTATGAGTGTGGGTTTTTTTTCCTTTACCATCTGTTCTACCAAATTAAGAAATGATCTGCTAATATAAGCAAATTCTCATTTTGGGATTGTTAATTCCTTGGTATTGAATTGCTTATTGAATTATAACCTACACTTGTGAAAGGTAGGGGAAAATTTTTCAGCAGAACATTCTTATTCCATTGAATGTCAGACTGCTGAGCCAGCTGAAGCAGTCACGACTTTCCCACTCTCTCTGCCTGCCCACTCTTGCCTCCACATCACTCAGTCAATTTTAGTCTCATCATTCCAGAAAGATGTTTTCTATTTTTCCTATGAATTTCTTCTACAGGAGGTGGTCTTCATGACGCCATCTGTGGCATGTCAGCTAAAGCACAGCTTGCACCGTTAATCACGTCTGTAACGCAGCTAACAGACCCAGTTTGAATACTGCTTTTTTGGGGACAGTAGGATGATGACTGATAACATAACACAGTTTTTTGTCCTTCTGCAGTCACTTGATCTCATGGAGGTCAGTTTGTTAACATGACTGTGGTACAGTGTCTGTTAAGACTGCACATCACTCCTCCTTTCCCAACTGAAGCTGTTCAGAGACTCTGAAGAGTTTTCACAGAGTCCTTAAGATGCTCCATATGCATTTCTACATTTATAAAGATCATGAACAAAATGGAACTGGTATTTCTTTTTAACATGTAGTTTCTTCCTTTCTAGATAGAAAAACTGTTTTGCACATCTCGTTTGATGCAAGCAAACGGAAAGGCTGTATCACCACCTCAGGGGCTTCAGAAGATTGCAAAGCTTCTCCCGAGCAGAGCATGTTGTGGAGGTGAACGGAGGAGTACGGACACATCACACGTTCCTCTGTTTGACAGTTCAGGTCTACCAGGTCTGAAGATGCAAGAACCAAGGCATGGCTTAGAGTAGCCCTAAAGCTTCTTTAAGTTATGCTTGGAAAACAGTTGTCTCTACAGTTGAAGGGATCATTTTGGTCTACTTAAAGCATGTTTAGTTCACACCATCTCTTCTGTAACTGCCCTAGGCATGCAATTGTTACAACCAACCAACTATCTGACTTCTTTAGTATCATCCTTACTTTAATAAAATTTCAAAATTTAACCTTCATATGTCTTTTTAATCATGTCTGAGTAAACTGCAATACATAGATGTGTTAGCATGGTGAAAGTTCATAAAGTATAAAACTAATATAACAAAGATCAGAAATTCACAGTCACTTTTCCTATTATTAATCAGGTTCACAATATTATTTGTACTTCTCTTATCTTAAAAGCTCTGTCCTGGATTTACACTCTGTGCTGTGTGCTCTGCAGAGTCTGCACTCACTGCAGCTTATGTATACAGCTGTGCTCCAGGATTAATACTGATAGTAACCGCAGAATCATTAAGGTTGGAAAAGACCTCTAAAGATCACCAAGTCCAACCGTCAGCCCAGCACTACCCTGACCACTAACCCATGTCCTGAAGTGCCATGTCTACAAGGTTTTTGAACACCTCTGGGGATGGTGACTCCACCATCTCCCTGGGCAGCCTGCTCCAGTGCCTCACTGTGCTTTCAGTAGAGAAATTTTTCCTGATATCCAATCCCAACCTTCCCTGGCACAACATTTCCTCTCATCCTAAATATTGCCATAAGAGTATCCCTGTGACCTATTACTGTAAACCAAGGAGTGTTTTTGCTGACCTACTGCAATTGGTTACCCTATTATGCAATGGGTTACTTAGCCAAAGAAAGAAAAGGTTTTGATAGGGATTTGCATAATTAAAATGAATGAGACTGTACAAGGGGGCAGTTTCACAAAGCAAAACCTTTCTCAAGCTGACTGTTACGTGACTTAACAGTCATTTTTTCCATCTGAAGATGAGAGTCAGAGAAGCACGAGTGATGGTAGTGTATGACTAGAAGGAGGATCACATATAAATCAGTTTATCTGTGATGACAATGTTCTCTGCAATAAAATCATGTGTTTCTTATCTCTGCAGGCCAAGGTAGTATGTAGTAACAATTGAGAGTTCCTAACTGAAGAACTGGTTACGATGTGCGATTCTACTGCAGTTATCTTGAGTAAATTAGCTTAATGGGGAATACTTCAGCTAGAAGAAAGCTTATTCTGAACACAAATTTAGATTACTTTTAAGACAATTCAAGTAAGAAGTACATTTCAAGTTGTGTATATGCTGTGCCTGGTGTGTGCCCAGGGAGTACAGACCTGTTAAAGTGTGTGTCAGAACAGCAGTGTAGTCACCTGCCTTGGCATCATGGTAATGGGTGATGCTTTTATGTTGTTATAGGTGTGTCCTCAGTTCTAACTTTCTCTGGTGACAGCATTGTTTTGGTAAGGAGAACTGGTAACTTTAAAGCTAAATTGTGTTTCTTTTTATTTTAGCATAGCAGGTCAAATTATTTCACCCAGTGAACCAAGACTTCTCCTTCCCCCTAACCACCCCCCCTGCTAGTTTTACAGGGTCATCCTCTCTGTTGCTTATTGGTGGACTTTTGGATGCCTCCTGAGAATCAGGAAGGAGAAAGCTCAGGCAGGTCTCTCACCAGACCTATTTGTTTTATACAGATGGTGCAAACCAGCAGAAATTGTTGGATTTCTCTTGGGGCCTTTTCCTACACATACAAAGCAAGGATAGTCAGTTCCTTCTTCACCCTGCTCTCTCACCCCGGTGGCTGGTATACACTGACAAGTTGTTTTACTTGTGTCATGATCTAGGTGTTGGGTGAGGCGGCTAAACAGGAAATTAAGGAACTTTATCTGCTTGCCTGAACTTATTGCCATAGGAGTAGCAAAATATCAAGCAGTGAGCTGTTAGTTCTCCCTTCTGAGTTTTGCTCCAAGAAGATGGACAGTGTTAAAAATGCTGTTTGGACAAGAACTGTGGAGAACATGAAGGTCAGACACTTAAGGTCAAGAGCTAACAGGAAAAGAATTGAGAGGTGCAGGCTCCTTTCAAGTCTCCTGCAGATCAGTGGAGGGACAGTGTACTTTTCTCACAGCCCTTAGCTTGGAGCTGGGATGGCTCTGTCTGTACTGTCACCTACTGGACAGAAACAAGTGATTAAAGCCTATTTAAACCCAATTTAAATGAAAATAGTGTCTGATCTTATTCTCCTGATAAAAGTTTAGCACATAAAACTTTCTGTAAGGTATTTGCTTATATGTAGACTTAGATAGAGGCAAGTTCTAAATATCCTGTGAGTGCAAGGAGGAAAATGCCACCAAACTGGCGAGGGAAAAGGTCTTCTAGCACTTAGCAGGGGCAGAGTCTGTGAGCCTGTAGTAAAAGTCACTCAGTACAGAGATGAAATTCATGAGAAGATTCTCCTGAAATCTCAGTGAGTTGGTACAGAGTGAGTTTTACAAGAGAATTCCACGTGTGAGTCGTTGTGGTAGCAATGAAAACCACACTCCTGAGCATTAAGTGACACAGGAATGAAGTCCATTTAGTTTTCAACAGGACTTTGAGTCTTTGACTCTCTTTAGAAAACTGGGTGCCTCTTCTCATCTTGACTTTTTTTGAAATCCACCGAGTCCTCCAAACTTTACCAGGAGGCGATTCCATGCATTTTATGCCATCCTTTGGACATGTTATTGACTCGTTCTGCACACACCACATTTTTCAGCAATACATGAAAAAACAGTATTAAATAAGTCCCCATTTGAATTTCCCAAATCCAGACATTCTGGATTTTTTTAATACATTTTATGGCTAAATTTTGGCCCGTGTCTATTTTTTGGACATTTGTATTTGAACAAATGTATTTGAATATTTATTTGGAATGCATTTGCATATCTTAATATGTCTTGCATATTCAGGTGCTTACGCCCCTCAACTCAAGTGTTTAGACAATTGAACCATTTTGGTGGGGTGTGTATGACCAGTTGAGCACTGTTTGTTACTGACTTCAGGTATCTTGAGATGCTGGCAAAGCACTCTGATGTGAAGACTTGCAGAGCCCCGAACCTCTTTTGTCATGGTTTTCTGGGTAACAGTGAAGCAATAAACACTGAAAAAGTGGATGTAAATCTACAGGAGACACCGTGGCACCTCCTGTCCCAAGGGGAGCTCAGACACGTACACAAAACTGAACTGTGTTACCTCCAAGATAGGTGCAGTTGGGAGATGTGGAGAGTGGAGATACACTGGTTGGAGATGCTGTAAAGCAGGTGCTGAGATGCCACTGACAGCTCTTTTCTCCTGTGTCTGATTGCAAGTGTTCTTGGGCTGTGCCACGCGAGAAAAAAAACTGCAGAGAAGCCCAATTCAGGCAGAATTGAGGGATCAGACACTTGATTGGCATGGGGAGACGCTCACGTCTGTCATTGTTCGCCGTGTCTTCATCCCTCGCACAGTGTGGCCTGTGCCAGCTCCCATGTTAAGGTGCCCTCATGGAGTAGGACATCCAGGGACCACACTAGATCAAGGAAATGAGGGTCCCAGACCCATGGGACTGAAGAGGAGTGTATTCCTGTAACAGAGTTGAAGGTACCCCTGCTTCACATTCCTACTCTCTTCTGGCCCAAGGGGCTCCTTCTCTTCCTGTCAGGCGCATGTCCCTTCTTTCCTCCTTCCTTCTCCTTCCTGCTTTTGGGATCTATTCCAACCTTTCCCTCTGTGGCTCTGCCTCCTGCAGGATGGTGCTACCTGAGCTCACCTCCTCCCACAGACATGGCAGTGCCAGGAGTCCAGCAAAGTAAAAGCATGTTGAGGAACCTGTGCTAGAGGAGATGGGGTTGTCCCAGGTACTCCACACGCTACGGTGTTAGTTAGGTCCTCTCTGTCCTTCCTCCTGCCTTGCCACGTTCCTTACAGATCTCCCCTGGGATTTGGTGGTCCAGGTCAGATCAGAGCATGGCACCAGAGGACCCAGAAAGGGGATGAAGCTCCCTTCCCATCATGTACCCTTGTTGATGAGCAGACGGGCAGTGCTCTCACCTTTCCTGGCAGGACTCGGATAAGGAGGCAGTGGTACCGGAGTGGCCATTTTCTGTAAACTCTCTACAAAAGAATCTACAGTTAGTAGCCTTTCACTCCAAGCAACCACCTGTTTTAACTTGTCTGAGGGTGCTTATGGGTGGTCACAGGCTAGGAGCCCCCAGCCCATTCTGTGTCAATGACTATAAAAGCTGCTGCACAGACTTTCAGGACTAAAACCATCTCCGCAGGAGCTGCCCCTGGCACTGTGACCTGCTGTGCAATAGGGTAGCAAAGCATTTGCTTCTTGTTTTAGGAGTAAGTGGGGCTTAGGATTGTGTTAGACTGTGGCTGTGGACTAACCTGGCTGTGCCTTCCTTCCACAGGGAACGATCTCTTTCTGGTCGCAGTCCATGAGCTGGGACATGCACTGGGTCTGGAACACTCCAACGACCCCAGTGCTATCATGGCTCCATTCTACCAGTACATGGAAACACACAACTTCAAACTGCCCCAGGATGACCTCCAAGGGATTCAGAAAATCTATGGTGAGCAACACAATCCACTCATCTGTTTACATTGAGCTCAAGTCTCAGCTTGATGATGGGAAAGTTGATGTTCCTACGGGATTACTGCTGGGATCAGTGGCAGATGTGGTACCAGTCAATGTTTGCATCAGTGATCTGCCAGTGAACTTGAAATTACTGCTAATAAAATTCATGTCAAGACTTTAAAGTAGTACTAGTACTACTAATACAGCCTGAACTGTATTACAGATGTTTTTCATTGTGGAGTCTTCTTTGGAGACTTTCCATCCCCCCCTGGACATGTTGCTGTGTGGGCTGCCCTGGGTGACCCTGCTCTGGCAGGGGGGTTGGACTCGATGCTCTCCAGAGGTCCCTCCCAGCCTCCACCATTCTGTGATTCTGATATTCTTTTTTTTTTCTTTTTTTTTGTGACTGGAATGAGATTCATTTGTTCAAATGTAGATGCCTAAAGAAGAGAAATCTCTTTCTGGGCTAATTTCTCTGACTCCTCTTTGGGCAATGGGAAAAAAACAAGCATTTGTAGAGTGTGCTTCATCCTCAGTGTAAGGTAGATATCCAAGAAAGGTCCAACATGCAAAATAAGATGGTTTGAAGCACACCCAAGGGGAACGGGCTCTTCCCATTAGTGCAGCTGAAGATTTCTTTCTGTTGTTCCTTACCAATGCAGTTGTCCTGTGGTATCATTTAATTATGCATATTTTAACATAGTATATAGTCAGGATAACAGACTCTGGATGGTTTAGAAATAAAGTGCTGGGATAGTAAATATTAAACCTTTATTAGATTCTATACCTAACATTTCATTTTCAAAAGCTGCTACAATGACATGACGCTGTTTCTATTTTGAAATGCTGATTTAGTTCCTGTTTGACTAATCAGAAAGAAAAAAAAATAATAATTTCTTGCTGACAGTGAAAGTGCCATCAAGAGAAAATTACTGGTTTCTCTGTTTTCAGATGCCTTTTCGGGAAGGGAGCAGATAAGGAATTGGCAGCCATGCTTCTTCACGTTTGTGGGTCAAGCCAGTATCAGCTGTGCCTGAGCTGGGAACCCCTGGGCCCAGGGCAGGGATGGATGTACTGGTTAGGGCTGTTAAGACATGTTAGCTGTTAGGATGTACCTGTTAAGGCTATTAAGACCTGTTAGCTTCCCCAGGGCCCTGACAATTTGTGAGAGCACAGCCTCTTGTGCACACCTCTGACAGAGTGGCGAGCTCAGTACGGTGCTGCCTGTGGCTGGGCAGCAGCACCAGTATGCTTCCAGTTGTTTTTCACTTAGGTAGTGACATTAGACTTTAGCCACATACTATGTGAAGATTCTCCATATATAATATAATATGCTTAGCATTTTAGCTTGGGTTGAAAAAGCAGTACGAATGAATTACTGCCTAGTGCAGGTGCCAGTTAGGAACTGGGTTGTTGGCTGTCATGGAATCATGCAGGGCTTTTCTCTGAGGCCTTTGAACTGGAATGGGTTGGGGATAATCATAGAATCATATTGGGTTGGAAGGGACCTCTGAGGGTCATCTCGTTCAACCCCCTGCTGAGAGCAGGGACATCTCCAACCAGGGCAGGCTGCTCAGAGCCTCACCAAGCCCGGCCTTGAATGTCTCCAGGGATGGGGCCTCCACCACCTCTCTGGGCAACCTGTTC
>JANHFX010134421.1:0-14962 GCA_027560015.1 Chloroceryle amazona
GCTGATGGACCGCACGGTTATTGGGCGGTAGCCGTGCGCTTTCGGAACCAGGTTGCTACGCCTTTAAACGGCAACAAAATACATAGGATATAATGAAAATTAAAATATGGTTCACCTTCCATTAAATGCTCAGAAAAATTTTGGTTTTATATTCTGTCTGAATCTCATGATTTGCAGGAAGACAACCGTTATTTTAAAATCCTATTGTCTTAAACTTATTTCTCTATGTGTGATGTTGATTCCACATAAAAACATTATTAAAAAGCAATGAAAGTATGGTTATAGATAATTTTATTAACTTCAGTGAGGCACCAGGTTAAATTTCTTTCTTAGATGTTATGTTTCTTGATTTACAGTAGAGAAAGCTTTTTGTAACCATGAGTATACACTTTTCTGTTAGAGAATTGAAAAAGTTGATGTTGTTTTGCTTAATTTGCAGATCAGGCAATACTTCTAGACATTTATTGTTTTTAATGTTTTCTTCAGCATTATGTTAGCTTCTGAATGCATCATAGATGTCTACATGTGAAAATACAGTTGGTACATTTTGGGCAGCTAGTATGTTGTCAGGAATTTCACATGATAAATACATGACTGGTAGTTAATTGACACAACCTTAGCTGACTGTCTTGTTGGCGTGTTCTGCTGGACGTGAGTTATTTTTTGCTCTCAAGAAGTTATATAAATTCCTTGAAATAGATAATCATTCTATTGTTTAAATCTGAGGCAGATTAATGTCTTTAAATATGAACAACTGTGTGTTTCCATGACTACAGTGCTGTGAACAACTTGTTGGGATTCTCAAAGCTAAGAGCTGATAATTATTTTTATTAATATAAAGGCATTTTTGTTATTGGTTCATTTTGTGACTGACAGAAACTAATGGAGTTGCAAGTGGCCTTTAATTTTAAAGACAAACAGGCATAATAATTATTTTATTTATTTATTTTTAAGGCAGGCTAGAAGAGAGGCTTTCTAGGGTGCTGTGTAATCTAGTAAACACAATCAGGGGCCACCCTGTTGTTTTAATTACTAAATGAAAATGCTGTTGCACGCTCTGCATACTGAAGAGAGTGGTTAATAAGGTGATAGCTTACTGGAAGGAAATAGAAATATTGGGTTCTTCATCTCTGAGTCTGAAATGGATAAGGCCGAGAGACCACAGACACCTAGAGAAAAGTTTCAGCAGTATTAGTCATTATTGGTAGAATTACTGTCATTTTTCACAGTATCTACAGAATTGCCATGGAATATGGATTGATCATGATCTGCACAGCATCTGCTTCTTCTATTGTACTATTAATGGCAATAACAATCATGTTGCATGATTAACTGATTGTATGGGTTGTTGAGGGCATAGTAGCTACACATGATGAAGGTGAGGATGGTCAGGTAGTAACTACTAGGTGGCAAGAAGGTCAGCTGAGAACTGCCTGCTCCAAAAGATGCATGTGTGAAGTTCTGTGAGTAGGGAGAGTGGGGAACTCATCTCAATGTAGAAGACAGCTTGCTAACTTAATATGACCATACTGCTGTATAAGAAATGAATTCGCAATCTGACTGCAGAAATTGTACTGTTTTATTGTAGTTCATGAACTGGCTTTAATATTTACCTAATTTGTGTGAGAAATGCACTGTAACATGATTTCTATCCCCCACCCATGGGTTTTACTGTCTCAGAAGTGAGATTAGGGTGCTCCCTAGTTCTTTGCTGGATACTGTGAGTTCTGTCTGCTGTCATAGCTCAAAAGAAACCCTCCATATTACTGTGTGAATTTTTGGCTCACAAATATACAGAGCTTGAGTAAAGGAACTCTGCAGAGTGCCCTGGAATTTGCCAATCCACTACAATCCTAGCAGAATGTAGTTTTTATTGGGTTGTTACAGTGCAGCTGTATCAGTTCCAAGTTACACATATGGAGAAATATGCCATATAAACCTTCTATCAATTACATCAATGTACTTAAGTCAAGAAAATTGATTTCTCTCTAGTAAGGACGTATGAGACAGAGAAGAAAAACTTTTGTTTATTGCTTATGTAATTTTGTTTTCAATTAGCAAGGTCCAGATGTTCATGCATTTTAAAAGCACCTTTTACATTCATTTAGGCTCCTTAAGAGAAAAGAGCAACAGATTATTTTCCAGAAATGCATTTCTCCTTTTTGAAATTGAAGATGGATCGCTTGGCTTTACTGCTGACTTTGCATCTTGAAAGACTTTTTTGTTCACATGTAGTTTAGTGTTAAATTTTTACCATTAGGCATGTGTAAAGTCCACCTTGCATAATAAATTTATTGACTCATAATGAAAGTAATTTTATTTCTTCAGGATAAATTTAATAATTCTCAACCTTCTGTGACTGTCTTGTCTTTATCTTTTGGAATAAAACCTTTACAATAAGAACCAAAATTAGTAATGAACCTGCATGTTCCTCATGATCATTTAGATCAAAATTTTGGTGTTTTCTGGGAATAATTATCTCTGCTGACTGGGATTTCACCAGATAGGTTTTACTAGAGCAGCACTATATTGCCTCCTTTTCATGCATTAGGTTAGTTTTAGATTTTTTTTTTTTTTCCTAAGGGTAATGTTTTGGAAGTGCATTTTTGAAGCATACTCTCACTTTGGGGTAGGTACACACTCTAAACCACTGATTTTCCATTCCTGTTTATTTCTTCATCAGTGGTCATTAATGAGTTTAAGTTATGTGAACAAAAATGTCATTAACAAGCTAACATGCAGCAGAGTTTCATAAAAACCTGTTAAGGACTCTTTAAGTTGAACCTCAATGAAAATAATTATTTTGTGATATGTAAGTATGTATGTTATTATTCAGAGTTTTAACTGTAGTTTTGAAAATGTGTGTAACATTTCTTAGCTTGTTTTTATTCCATGAGAAAGGCAGTTTATTTAGGAAAATACTTAGTTGTTTGCCTTTGCATATATTTCATGTTTTTAAAAATGTTGAAGTGGACAGATTAGAATGGAATGCACGCTCCTATGAGCTTGTTTCCTTTGCCGCTCATTGGGATATATGCCTCAAGGGAGTTGGACATACTGGCAATATATAGACTGAAAATTATTTTTTCTTGCCAAACCATTACAGTATAAAGACATCCTACAGCACATCCTTATAGACTGTTTCTGTGATGTAGAGTTAGGTCTACTTGGAAAAGTTAATATTTAATTGCAACAGTTGGCAAGAAAGTGAAAAGTGTTCCTTCTATGGGGCAGACAGATCTGATGGGACAAAATTGTTGGTATTCACAAGGTGGCTGGGGAAGTTTTTTAACCTAACAAAACTGCAGTCAGCTCACTGCACATTCAATGCAAGTGTTAAAACAAGGGCAAAGCCATTGCTTGACTTGCTGGGGTGTTACTCAGCCAGAGAGAAGTCAAACAAGAGGTTTGTATAGCTTAGGGCAGGATTAATCTAATAATTTCCCAGCCTGTTTGTTTCTTGTGAGGAAGTCAAGTATTGAGTGTGGGCTTTCAAGCTCTATTTAAGTATGTTTATATTTATCAAGCATGAGAATTATGTCTACAATAAGCAGCCAGAAGTTCTCAGGTTTGTACTACTGTGTCCAAGAACTTATCATCAGTATTACACAATTGGATACTGAAGATGATAATGTATGAGCACTAGGATGTTTCTTTTGTTAAGGTGTCAACCAGTAATTTTTCGTATACAATAACTGTAGTAGGACAGCTTTTCTGTTATGAATTTGGTGTCAGTTATGCAGTAAAACAATGTTTTAATTGACAGCTTCAATGGATGGAATTGTAGGGATGTTCTCTGATGAAATGGCTGCCTTGCATTTTGTTATGTCACTAAAAGACTTCAGTGAATTGACACCTTTTTCACATGGAAAATTACTGATTATCACAAAACTGCAATAATTGTTCTGGCAGTATGAAAGATGCAAAGTTAGAAGTTCCTTTACCAGATTTCTTTTGGGATGGAAAATGCTAGCAGTCTCTGATAGCTTTAAGATAAGAAAGAATTTATAGCCAAGTATTGCACTGAAAAATGTCTGTACTGGAAAAAAGATGAGTTTTCTCTTAAAAAGAGTTGTTAAGTGTGTGTTTATATGTATGTGTATATATATGTATTTATTCAAAAAGATGCAAAGAAAACATGGCCTTAAATAATTTGCATTATTTGAATGCAAATAATTCTACATATTAAATATTAAGTTCTAGATATTAAACACAATAATTGTTCCTTCCTTTATTTTTATCATTATTTTGTCATTACTTTTTATCAATAGGTGACCTACACTTTGCTGTCCTTGATGAAGTTTATATCAGAAAGCATGGTTGCCTGACTTGCCTGGGACCTCACACATTGATCCTCTACAAACTTGATAATAATTGGATGAGTGTTATATGCCAATGTTGAAGAAATGTCTAATTCTTTTTGTCTTTCGGAACCAATAGTTATAAAAATGAACTTGAAAATATCATCTGCCCCAAGATTGAAATGGGACAGAAATCACTGATTTTAGCCACAGTGATACACTGTTTACCTTTTCACGATAATCACAGAATCACTATGGTTGGAAAACACCTTTAAGATAATCAAATCCAACTGTTATCTGACTCTACCATGGCCACTACTACACCATATCCTTAAGCGCCATATCTAGACAACTTTTAAATACATCCAGGGAAGGAAATTCAACCACTTCCCTGGGCAGCGTATTCCAGTCTTTGATAACTCCTTTAGTATGGAAGTTTTTCTTAATGTCCAACCTAAACCTCCCTTGGTGTTACTTGTCATTTCCTCTTGTCCTATCAGTTGTGACTTGTGAGAAGAGACCAATGCCCACCTCTCTACAGCCTTTCAGGTAATTGTAGAGAGCAATAAGGTCTCCCCTCAGCCTCCTTTTCTTCAGGCTAAACAACCCTAAATGTGTGCAATAAGATACTTAACACTTCACATTATTTCTGATCAAATCTCTGGAATTGCATTCTTTATGGCTTTATTTTTCATGGGAAATCACTAATAAGTCTATTAGGTATTGCCTAAAGTAAGAGCTATGCACACATGTACACGTATCCTTTCAATTTTAGTCAAGAAAGATTACTGTTTGCTTAAAAAATAAATGTATTATGTTTGCAGACTCTAGTTACTGGAACAGGTAAAATCCTTGCTAGAATAAGATACATAAAGTAAGATATCCACCACAGTCTGGGTATGTCCACAGAACTGGCAAAGGAGAACAACTAGATCTCTGCCTGCAGACACACTGAATTTGTAGAATGAAAGAATCATAGAATGGTTTGGGTTGGAAGGGACCTTAAAGATAACCTAGTTCAAATGCCCCTGCAATGGGCAGGGACACCTCCCATTTCCCTTTTACACTGACTCTATAACTCCACTGTAACAGGTCACCAAATTTGTCAGGCACAATTTACCCTTGGTGAAGCCATGTTGGTTGTCATCTCTTCATTTTCCATGTGCCTTAGGAGAACTTTCAGGAGTATCTGCTCCATGATCTTGTCAGGCACAGAGTTGAGACTGACTAGATTCTGACATCTCTGACATGTTACTGGAATAAACAATGGGTATATGTATTCTAGCAGCAGGAACTTTAATGTTTAACAAGATAAATTAAAATGGATTACCGTAATTTTCTGTAATATTGGGATCCATAAGGTACTATGTAGAGGGAGACAAAATACGGCCTACTGGTAACCAGCTTTTGTGACTGTATATATGCTAGAAACTAGTGTTTTCTGACCTGAGGAACCTGAAGATAGGCTGAAAACCCCTTTGTAAACCCTACTATCCAGTATTATCAAGAGTCAGGATTATGCCCTGCATAGGTAACAAAGTGTACCTGTTGTGCCAGGCCTAGTTACAAGCATCACAGGATGGCTGAAAGACCAGCTGTGTGTCTGGTTTTGAGTCAGTTTAGCTTCAATGGTTTCAATGGAGTTTTACTGGTTTGCACTAATTTCAGTTCTGTCCATTATGTGCATGCCTGGAAAGATTTCCATGGATGTCATCAATATTGCTGTGGATGTAAAGTGGCAGATTTATATTTTCAGAAGTATTAATCAATTGTTCTGATACACCTACTCATTAAACACTCATTAACAGGAGAAGGAACAACCTAAATTGGAAAGTTCTACAAAAAACTGTTTCTAAAAAAAATTGTCAAACAATGACTGAGAGAGGCTGGGCCATTAATATCTCTCTTCAAATAACCTTTTTTGGCCTTGTCTACTACTTGGTCTTCAATTTCAGTGACTAGATTTTCATGTGGTTTCTTTTCTCTTCAGGTGGTGTGCCAATGTACACCTACACACAGCACTTCAAATCAGAGTAGCACAGAATATATATTATTTTCTTCTTGGTATTATTGGACTTCTTTAATAGTCCACTGTTTTCTTCTTTAATTCCCTTTACTCTCTGGAAAATGAACACCTTCCCAATTCATTCTTGTCAGTTAAACTCTAGCCAGTAACATAATTCAGAGCAATTTTTCCCCTCATTTTTCCACTACAAGGAAAGGGTTTAGAGATTTACTGTTCTGTTTTGTGGTCATGCTGACACAGCATGAAGGATCAGGTCTACACTTGGGGAAGGAGTCAGCTACAAAGCTGACAAAGTGATGATAAAGGAGACGTTTCATCAGAGCTAACTCTTTAGCCCTTAAATTAAATCATGAGACTAAACTTATATTTTTAACACTGTTGTTGGTCATCACCCCTACAAATACTGTTTGCACATCCCCAGGGGTAGCAGTCATGGGGAGTCCAAGGAAATCTTCAGATTTACACTGGTGCCATATAAAATGTGCACAGTAAATGTGTAATAAGAACAGACCCCGAAAAATCAGGTAGAGCTGATGAGAAGGAAAATAGATTACCAAATTTTGTGAACAGCTTTGATGCATTAAATGACTTTGTAAATCCAGGTATAGATACTAAGAAAGGGATGTTGATAGTGAAGGCCAACCACTCTGTTAGCTCTTCCTCAGGTTTTTTGAACCTTTTCTGTCTAGCATGGTGCCATTAGTTCTGCACTATGACCTCTGTCTGCTGTTAGTATTGTGTCACTTGTATTCCTGTAAACAAGTTGATGGACACATGGCTGATGTTCATTTGCCATTATAAAAATCTTAGTAAATAGGTCATACCAAGAATCTGTTATCATTATTCAGACTGACATATTTAAATATGATTTCCTTTGACGCCTAGGAATGCCTTTTGCACTGTCAACTTCCTGAGCAGTTTTATAGTCAGGAATGGGGTTTAGGAAGTTTACCCATATCTGTGATACCTATATACAACGCCAAGTGCAGTGGCCAAACTGGTAGAGTTACCTATGGGCTGAACATAAGAAGGAGCAGTCCTTTCAGCACAGTGACTGGGAGCTCAGTGAGGATTAGAGTGGTGCCAAACATGTGGCCAAAAATCTCTGTGTTGTGCAGTGCTGGTGATTAAGATGCCTTACAGCCTACACTATTTTTACCTTGGTGAGATGATATTTCACAATATCTACTTCCACCTTAGCAAAGATATTTATCTCTACAGTACGACTGGTGATGCTCAGACACTTGCAGTGGTCTTGCACATTGGTCTTGTAAAATGCAGAGAGCATGTACTCTGAGCAGTGCCTGTAGCCAGTGTTCAGTGTCCTGCTTTCATTTGCTTCAGAGAACAACCTGCACATGTGTAGTAGCAATGCCTTCAGTTTATTTATGTTTTCTCCATTCCTCTTACAGAAATTCAAGTTGTGGCCTGTAGGGATTTACTGCATATTTCATGATGTCTCTTAATTTTTACTGGTTGTTGTATTTTTGAGTATTTTTTTAATAGTTTTTTGTTTGTTTGTTTGTGTTTTGTTGTTGTTGTTGTTTTGTTTTGTTGTTTATTTTGTTTTGGTTTCTGCTTGTTGTTCTTTTTTTTTGTGTTTTTGTTTTTTTTTTTACATTCATGTATTACCACATTTGGTAGAACCTGTTTCCTTGCTTTGAAAAAACAACAGTATGTGCTAAATTATCATTAGTTACTGTCAGCCAGCTGTCATCATTATGTTTACAATTTTAACAACTATGCTTATTTGGCTTCTGGTGCTAGAATGTGATACAGCAGTTGACATTTTTTTTGCCTTTGTAAACAACATAATCTACAAATAGTTTGAATTCTCATTTCAAAAATGCTCAGCTCTGTATGACATGGGTGATGTGATGGCAACTAAAAAAAATAATCAAACTCAAAAGAATTGTGATTATATATTTATACCTGTAATTATCTCTGACATTTGGGAAATACTGATGAATATTTCTATGTAATAGACCTGGAAAATTTCTAAGTCAGATGGAATATATGGTCTGTCATGTATATAGAAAGATAAAGCAGAATGTGAAGCCAATTTCTTCAGTGTTTTCCTGTTCCCAGAATTAAGAACAACTGTCTACAATCTCCAGACCTGGATAGAGTTCTGATCTCAATTAATTTCTTCTGGGTGAACTCCTGGGCACAATGCTCAGGTGATTTTAGTTCTGATGTTTATTATCATTTGTACCCGAGATCAGAATCACATCCTAAAGATATATTGCCATTTCAACTATTTTTAAAATTTGAGGCAATTGCTGGTCACATCTGACAAGCACATATAGCACAACCAGCTGAAATACTGTAATTACAACACAGTGCACATATAGATGTGATTTAATTAAGTATTTTCTATATTGTAGATGAAAGTACGATGAGATACAACTAATTCTTTAATGTAATTATGTGGGAAGCTAGAAGTACTGTTTTACCTGCATAATCTGTCATATCATTACTTTATGAGATTTTATGCCACATCTCTGACAACATAGCTCATACAGATTTTAATGAGATTATTATCTGTGGTATTGTGCCTTTCTAAGAAAAATCCAATTTGAGAAATCAACCACCATCAGGAGCAGAATAATTTATACCTGTTTGAGGGAAGTCAGTAGATAAGTAGCAAGCTGTTTCAAAATCTACTCAACAATAGGAGTTAACATTCCCAACATTTCTGTAACTACATTATGTTAAGCAGGTTCCTTCAAACTGTTAACCCACATCACAAATAAGCAGTATTACAGTTATTTTGAAGAACAGTTTTGAATGTTGACAAATAAGTTATCTTTTTTTTTTAATGTTAAAGAATGATTGTATAATATGTGCAAAGTAGAAAGTGGGTGACTTTAGAGTTGATGATTATTTCCGTGTCTGTGTGTCTTTCTGATCCCAACTGCCCACAGTCATAAAAATACAGTATTTATAGTATTAATTATTTTTTTAATGTGATAAAGTACCACTGTTGATCTGTGCATGGATTAATTTTGTAAAATATGCCCTAATAATACCCCATATTCATATTTAGAAGTTATTTACCCAGAATGTATGGTTTTCTTAATTCTCTCTTACTAGGAGATCTAACATCTAAATATCAGAAGTAGCAGCTTATACTGTTTGAAGCTACTTTTTTTTCTGTGCCAATTTCTCCCCTGGTTGTTGTGTTTACAGTGGAGTATATTTCTGTAAATGTTATATTTGACATTCATGAAATAATCTGGACTACTAATGAGATGCTGTGAATGTAAGAAGGAAATAATGAGAAGCATGTTATTAATTCAACTATTTAATTAAAATTATTTCATTAAACTGAAGGTGGCCTTGGTAGCTGCAAATTAAACAATTTCACTGAGTCCTGTGCTTACAAAAGTCCTTTAGAAGTCTTTTTATATAGACTGATATATATGAGGGTTCCAGTTTTAAAGATTGTGCTTTATTTTTCTTTTCTGCCTTGTTTCTATGTAAAACCACATCTGGATGTATGCAAGCAGGCTTTAAAAATGTGCTATGATAATAGTATAATTAAATTATTATTCTTCCTATATCCTTGAAGCTTTTTAATGTACATTCCCCAGTAAAAAGGTACATTGCTTAGTCACAGGAAGCTTTTTGTGAGCTAGAGATTCCCTCGGTTCTCCACTGGACACAGCCTAATACCATCTCCAAACCTCTGTAACCTGTGTTCTGCAAACACCTATGGCTAATGTAAAAGAGAAGACGGGGAAACAGGGGGCACAGACCTAAGGGGTCAAAAGGGATGTAGAGCTTTGCATAAAACTGGGTTAGCAAGTTCATAATTATTCAGAAGAACATCAATGTGAGGATGTCTCAAACTGCTGGTAGCTCTGGTTTTTGAGCAGTGTTGCTGCCCAGGACAGTGAAAGCAAGCTGTTCTCACTGTGGATCTGAAGGCTGATTTGTTAGCTCTCCCAGATCAAAAAATTTATTCTTGCACTGACCAGAAGCAGTTTAAGAGAAAAAAATCCTTGATAATATCAAAGAACAATTTATTCTGCAAATAACGGTTCAACCATATGTGAAAATACACACTCTTATAAGGTGTGGTGAGTGCATTCCAAGACTCAGTATTTGCTAATAGTACAAAATCATGTCTAGGTTCTTTAAGATTTAGGTTATTTGGAGTAAGAACTGACTGCAGGATATCAGCTACTAATGTGTGATATTTGTAAATAATAGCAAGCCCAGTATCTCTAAGATACAATTTTGTACACCAGCAGAAGGAGCTTTAGGGAGGAGCTGTAGCTGTATAGAGTAGAGCTTGCACAATTTGTCTTGAAGTAAGTCTGAATTTTAAAATACCTTGAAAGATTAAACTGTGCATGCTGAATTTTCATGCAATTTAATAATACTGTGTGGTTGACTAAGTAGTCTTTTTCATTACATCTACCAGTTCTCTTTACTCCTGAGGGGTTTCATATTACAGAGAAACAACAATAAAAGATGTCTAAAGCAAATGAGGTTTTTTTTGCTCTCCACTTGGAACTTAGTGGACCTGAAATTAATGTTACCAAGTAAAAATAATTATATCAATTTTATTATTTGATGCTTCCTGTGTATCAAAGCCCTACCTATATATTATGCTAAAATATCCTCTAATATGCTAAATGCAAAATACCACTGGGAAAAGATGAATATTCAAAAAAATGTGTCGATTGTATTAGCAAAGAAATTTATATTTTATTAGAGTCTTTTTAAGATTTTTAAAATTTAATTGCTTGGTCATCCTCCTTTAAAAATGGCATATACTTACTGCTACAGTTTTGTAGTTTTTTTAACATTTATAACACAGATTGAGTAATATGCATGTTTTCTAAAGAGAGATTTAAAAATCCTCATTTGATGTAAACTGCTTCTTTTTAAGGTAATAATGAACATACACACAGCTTTAAGGTGCATTATTGGACAAGTAGGTACCCTGTTGCTGGACCGCGCTCAGGAGCAAAATTCCTGAGCTTATCCACCACCTGTTTCTAGTCTGTCCATCCCCTGCCCCAGGATGATCCATAGGCTGCACCATGGCGGCAGCCAGTACACCAGCCACCTGCCTTGGGCTGGTGGATCTACACGTTAACGAAGACCCAGCACGCTCCTGCTGAACTTTGCACATACACTACTGCCATTAACTCCAGAGCACATCTCAGCACAAGCAGAATTCTGGAGAAAGACGCTGCAGAAGCAATGGCCTGTCACATTATATGATCTTGGTGGAGTCTGCTGCTATCGATGTCACTTGGTCCAGGCTGGAAAGTTGTAGTCCTTCCCATCCTTTGGGAAGCAACAGCTACATCAGGACATTTATGCTGAAGAGAGCTGTGCATTATTACCTGTCTGCTGATGATCTCCAAGAGGAAAAGGTAGCTTTACCAGTGTTGTCTGCTGGACATTCATAATTCAAAAACTGCCAACACCTGGTTGGTAAGAGCTTGGTGGCTTCAGCTCCTGACATAGCCTGGTTACAGTGGAGAATACATAACAAATACTTGATGAAATTACAATTCTAAAATAACATAACAGGACTGTTATGGTTTAGAGTCAGGGTAGCCCCTTAGACCAATAACAGACACTCTCCTTTAAACCCCCTCCCTCCCCAAAGGGGAAGAGAAAGGGAATAAGGGAGAGAGACTTAGTGATTATAAAAGGAAACTAGAACAGTTTTAATGAAAATTAAAATAATAATAATAAAACTAGAATATTTACAAATATGTACAAAACCAGTATCGAAAACAACCCCCCTGATGATAAATACATCACCATCACTGATGCTGTGGAGCAGGAATTGGGAGAGTCCCAGACTGGACCCCACAGCAGACAGGAGCTGTCTTCAGGAGCTGGATTCTGGTACTGGATTCAAGAGAACACCACTTGGGACTGAAGGCAAAAAGAAGAGATTCCTCCTTGGATGCTCTGAGGAAGAAACCAAAAGAGGACCTGAGCCAAGCCAAGCAAAGCTGGTAAAGTGGTCCAAGGGGGGAGAGGAGCCTGGGAGGCCCAGAGAGAGAGTGGCTATGGACTCTCCAGATCTCCCTGCTTTATATCAAATATACCATATATGGGATGGAATCCCTCGTGGGTCAGTTTGGGGTCACCTGCCCTGTCCAATCCTCCCTGCAGGTGCAGCCTTTCACTTTGCTGCATCCCCAATGTGGCACACAAGATCCAGCAGTGGCCTTGGTCTGCACACCAACCCTTGGTAGTAACTCTGACCATGGGCTGTTGTCACTGCCAGCAGCAGACACTGTCTGGGAAAACAGGCTGCTAACTTCAGACAGTGAAGTGAGTTAGAAGAACTGAGCTGAAAAGTAAAATCTCTGAACAGAACCAGCTCTGTTCTCACCCAAACCAGGACATAGGACACACCAAAAAGTTACATGTAATGACATTATAAAATAGTGCAGTATTCTTCCAAATCTGTGTCAGTGTTCTGCCCAGCTCTGCATTACTGGAAGGTTTTTTGCTGTGCTGTGCACCAGTGTGTTTTTACAAACTATTTTCATATATTCACTCTTTCTTACAGGTGTCCTGAAATAATTAATAACTTTTTACAAAACCCCATAAATCTACTTTCTAGATTTATGCTATTGGCTGCAGAAGGACACAGTTTCACTGTAGCATTTATGTGTTACCATAATGAAGTCTTATCAGAATGATAAGTTGGAGTTTAACATGGGTGTGGTCATCTCTCTTTCACAAGGTAAAAGATATTTAAAGCTGGCAGTATAAACTCTGTTTATTGAGAACAGCCATTATTATTTCTATCGCTAATACTGAATGTTGATAGTCTCTGAAAAATCTATTCATTGAACTGGTGGAAGTTGCATACCAGAATTCTTATTTATTATCCATTCAGTAGTATATGTCTGTCTGAGTCATGCCTTTTTAGGTTTTATGTCTCCTGGCATTTTTTGATGATGGGAATTGATTTCAATGTCCTGGCTGTACTGTTAGAGCCATTACAAGGTGATATAATTGGTCAAAACAAAAAATTAAATGTGTGTGCAATGAAATTATGATTACAAAAATGTATTAACAAAATCTTGTTGATCTCTTATTTCCTGTGCAGCATTCTTCGAGATTTTATTCAGTTCTCCCTCAAGACAAATGTTGATTGCTTATTATACAAGTTTTATTGTTAATGTTGTATTTTTAATATGTAAGCCTATATTTTTTTCTACCTACAAAAGGTTTAAATTATGTCTTTTGTTAAATGACTTCTGATCTTACACTCAATGAAACCTGCACAGCCTCTGTCAAACCATTTCAGTTTTTTGGATATTCATAATCAATGAAACAAAGATTTTTTTTTATTTCATTATTCATCAAGAAAGAAAGTCTGACAATATTTAAAGCATTAATTGTTTTGATTGAAACATTCTGACACATGCAGTTTTAATATTTAATAAGACTTCCATTAAAAAATGTATATGAAACCCTCTTCTTCACCTGGAGTTGGACTTTATAAAGAATCTCTCTGACATTTGATTAAACCAGGCTAACACAGCTTCACTGTCTATCTGTATATTGAACACAACCCACAAAATGCCTGAGATCAGGCCTATGTCTTCTTCCTGGGAGGAGCAACATTAGAGCAAAGAATGCACCTGAAGGATCAGAAAGGACACCTGTGGGTGATCTGGAGAGCTCTATCTCACAGACCAGTGGTTCTAACACAAGCGTATTGCTGGGTGTATATGTATGTGTACATGGGAATATATGACATTGTTTCCCTTTTCTCCTTGTACTATCCAGCATAAATGCAGAAAGCCAGGATGAGACAGAACGATGTGCTAGGTAAATGTGCCAAGATTTTGGTAAGAACATGATGATTATCTTCTGTGTTTTAAAGGCATCCACCTGTGCTGTTTCTGAAAAATCCTTTAAGCTAAATAAGTGCTTTTGTGAGTTTGGTATTAGGTGATCCCATAGTACCATAGATAGTATATATTTATTTTTCCTCCACACATTCTTTTCTGTTTGTCATTTTTCTGTTATCGCCCTTGATGAGTAAATATTATTGTTGAGTGGGGAACTCCATGATAATGCCTCTTTTCTGCTTTCTTTTTGCAATCACAATTTCTCATTACTGGCATAAACAGTAACAATTGAAAAAATCCTTGGTACTTTTATGCATTTCTTCTGAATAGTTTTACACAGATGTCAATTTACAGTTATGCTCAATTGATTGTTCTTTAATTTATACTCCTCTTTGCCTAGCTTGGAAATGTAGGTTATTTCTATTTTTATAGTATTATTTTCTGTACCACTTAGAAACAACAGTTTTAGGCCACAGTGTCTCCAAATCTGGAGCAGAAAGCTGACTCCTGTCTCAGAGAAAATACTACTGAAATAAGAGACAAAGACAGATACATGATGAATCAGCTGACTATTTCAACTGTTGACACGTGCTTTCTGTGTACAGCCTGACTTTTGCCTGGTTTAAGGGGGCATTAATGGCAAAGAGGTTGAAAAAGAAGTGCAGTTTTCAGACAGTTGCTGAAGTACTTACTAAGCATGAGAGGCAGTTGCTGTTTGAAAGTTAGATTGATGACAGAAACTGTTACAGATCACCAGAATTAGATACCAAACAAAGACATAA
>JANHFX010134842.1:4009-14926 GCA_027560015.1 Chloroceryle amazona
TTGTTTTTTTTTTTTTTTTTTTTTTTTTGTTTTGTTTTCTTTTCCCCCGCGTTTCCCGCCGCCCGGCGGGGGGGGTGGGGGGGGGGGGGGGTAGGGGAACAGTGGACCAGCAGCCGCATGGTGTTTAGCTGCCAACAAAAGTTAAACTGCAACATATATTTATAGGTAAAATTTCACATTATTATTGGGGATGGGGAACACCATAGGCAGATTAGGTAGAACAGTTCATATGGGCAGTATCCTGTGCCCAAATTCCCTCCACAGCTGAAGTTCCTTTATCCTTTAGGAAGCATTTTTCAGGGAACTACTAGGAGACCATGCAAAGCTTTTCTGCTAAAGCCTTTCACACGGTAGTTCTCTAGCAGAAGACTACTCAAAGGGCTAAAGAATTATGAACTCAAAAGCTATTCTAAGTGCATACTTCAAAGAGAAGCCTGATAACTGTATAAAACTTGCTAATTGTAAACAGCTGTCACATGCTGTTACTATTTTAATTGTCTTTCATCACACCTGCATCCGGATTATGCTGCTACTGGGATTCTGGTGTATTAAATCTCAGAATGTGTCACCTTCTGAGAGATTAGGAGATCGTAAAAGCATGAAGGCTACATTTGTCAGGGTTGAAGGCCATTAACGTGCACTGAAATCAGTTAAGAGGAGTGAGCCATGAAGAGGGACAACTGGAACAAGCACTGATATTCTGCAAAAGTGATGAATTTTTCCATTTGGATTCTCTCTCAAGAGTTTTTTTTCCATGTTTGTGAATTTGTGTTCTACTGTCAATGTAAGACATAAGGAAGGTCATTTGGAAATATGTTAGCTTGTTAAACTTCTGCTAGGCCAAGTTGGTAAAAAAAAATATATCAATTTTTTCAAAGATATGTAGCAGAAACTTGGTTATTTGGGCCAAATGTCCCTCTTAGCCTGCTAATAAGGATAGGAAGAAGCATCTCAGCAGTCTGAATGACTGTGATACATTCAGCAGAGTATTCAGCTGTTTGCTTATGGCAGACTTACAGCTGCAATTGCATAGTCCTTGTAAAACACTAGAAGGTCAGATAGCAGTGGTCATTCCTAGCCTGGGTGGCTAGGCAGATGTTTCTGGTAGAGTGAGCAGAAACACATAGTAATTGGGATTGGCTATGAGAACAGCTAGACTATAAACTTCCTCTTTGCTTATGCATGCTTTCTTATGTAGAGAAAGTTTTTTTCTCCTTGTGAATGTGGAATTATAGCAATGTTTGTTTGAACTCTTTTTATATAAAACCGGTCATAACATGCTGACCATCAGATTGTAATGCTAAAATGTGGTGGCTTACATTGGGAAAACTTCACTTATACTGGAACCAGAAACATTTGTTTGGTTTTCGTGTTCAGAAACAGACATTTATGAATATACTTTCACAGCTCAGAAAACATATAGCTTGTTACAAATTTAGAGGAAATAGCTTGCATGAAAAATATAATAATGATTAATAAAGCTGTGAACTTACCCATCTGAAAATCATCTTCAGCAATGAGGAAAAAAATTCTGAAAACTTTGGGCTGTAATTTGAGACAAAAATGCAAAGTGACATTTTCTTTATAACAGGCTCCTTTTAAAATCATTATGTAGGAGCTAGTCACTTCTGCTTTGATTTTTGTGAAGTCTTTGCAGAGATTGTGTATAGACCCTTATTTCCTTTAGCAAGGAAATGTATTGGAGCACTGCATTATGCTCTTGTCTACATCTGAGCTCTTCATAGTTAATAAGACTCTGAAGTGCAATGATGTATGCGATCTTAAAGGAAGTTCCTTTGAAGATCGTTTAGTATCTCAATTCAGCAAAGCAGTGAAACATTGACTTTTCAACTAGGGATAACTAACATACTGCTCTGAGTTTGGTTCAGGTTAATTATCCTAAACAGTTGGGAGGAGCCACAACCAAAACAGCCAATGGGATATTTGATACCATACTGATGTTATGCCTATTATATAAGGGGAGGGTTGGTCTAGAGCAGAGGGTAGCTGTTTTCATACTTTTTTCCAGTGTGTGGCTTGAGCAGGGAAAACAGCACCTTGTGGCACATGTAAAGTCTAGTGGTTTCTATCACTTGCTTTGTATATTATTTCATTAGTCCTTTTGTTCTTACTGTTGTTGCTATCTTTCTTTGTGCTGTTCTACTAAACTGTTCTTATCTTAACCCACGGGGTTTCACCTTCTTCTTCCTGATTCTCCTTCCCATCCCATAGGAGGAGGTGGGGCAAGTGGATGTGTGGTGTTTAGCTGCTGGCGGAGGTTAAACCATGACACTTACTTAGACATATGCAATCTTATTGCTGAATTGGTTCCTGGAACTTTAAATGTCTAAGCCTGGAGTTATATGTATCCTTTTTTGCGGACAAAGTGTGTGTGGGAAATCTGTATTAATCAGCACACTGAAATAGAGTGCAGCTATTTAGGAATGTAAAGGTGAATAAATGAGTGAAGCTGTGAAAGAATTGCAAATTCAGAGGAGAGCTGCCACCGCTTGTTTCTAGGCTAGAAAGAAACATTAAAAAATGTAACTTGCAACTTATCTTCTTTAAAAAAAACCCAAATATTGTATATCTTGGGATGGTATGATGTTACAAAGCTTCACAGATACCTATGAACCCTTGTACCAAGTTTACCAACAGCTATTTGCTATCTTATATCCATGAAAGCCAATACAAAAATCAGTATTAGGAACTCTTTCTGGTTTTCTTACTTGGTGATATTTCCATTGGCTTCTGATTTTATGAGAGTGGTTGCTTCTAGTCAGAGTTGTGTGAGGGGTAATTTCAGCAGGCCCACCAATTAGGATGCTGTTAGGTGCATGGACAGTGTGACTAAACAATTGCTTTTAGGCAAAGCATATATAAGCATGGCTAGAGAAACAATAAAGTTAAACATGATTGCAACTCATATTGGGTCAGGTTCATCGTTCCCAGGCCTTTTCCCGACAATTGTGGGATCTTGGTTGGAAGAAAACGAACACTGTTATCAGGAACTGTCCTTGAACCACGGAAAGAGCGTGAAGGAAGAAGAACGGTGGAGAAAGGCAATGAAGCAAGAAGATAAGGCAGAACAAAGTAGAGAAAAACAGGATGTGGGGGGTACTGGGCAACTTAGATAGCAATCAATCATGTAGTAGATTTAGGCACGTGAACAGCGTGTGGACTATCCCATGTATCCAGTCATCACTGTTGTTGGTGTGCGTGGTCAGTGAAGCTTGCTCTATATAACCAGGGGATGTACCGATAATAAAGGTCTTCGCTTTATAACTCCCATGGAGTTGTCGAAGTCCATTTTCCCCCCGCACTTTCCAAATGCAGCAGCCAGCTGAGAGCACTGTAGGAAAGCAGCTTTCAGTTTTGATTTAAAGAGTGAAAGGGCAGCAGTATCTCTGGCATCTTTGTGCAGGAACTTTCATGGATGATGTAGCAGCTTCCCAGTCTGAACAAGTTTATGAACTGGTGAGACAAGCAGGCTGCTATCTGCATGGCCCCTTGGAGAGTGGACAGTGTGGTGAGAACATACAGAGAAAGAGCTCAGGTTCAAATTCTGAATGGCTTCAGAGTCAGGGGAAAGCAAATTACTTCAAAGGAACTACTGAAACTGGATGTAAGCAAAGAAGTAGGATAATATTCACTAGCAGCTGGTAGAGCCTTGGAAGCATGTGCAAAACAAATTATGGCAATTGTTTGTGTGCAGGAAAACAGCATGAGAGGCATCACAGTTAAAAGTGGTTAGAAACAGTTGTCAGAAAAAAAGTTGCACTGGTAAAACAAACAGTTTTTCATTAATTCATATCAGCCTCAGGAAGAACACCATCAAGTCTAAACATACTTTTTGTCATCATCTAGGAGAAACCTTTTATTTTGCTTTTAATTTTATTTTAGTTGCTTTGACATTTATGTTTTATCATAATGCTTTTGTACACAAGCTACTACTAAATTTTCCTAATGCAACAGTTAGGAGATGCAATGCTTCTTTAACTTTTTTAAATTATCAGATACTGAATATAATTTAAAGATACCTTTTTATCCTAATCAAAGAACTTAGATTATATTTAAAGGACGAAGCTTTGGCCATATCAATTTACTACAACATATCCAGACAAGACAAATACACAGTTAAGCATTTCAG
Source organism: Chloroceryle amazona (assembly GCA_027560015.1). Taxonomy (NCBI): domain Eukaryota; kingdom Metazoa; phylum Chordata; class Aves; order Coraciiformes; family Cerylidae; genus Chloroceryle; species Chloroceryle amazona. Next base: position 8,160 of record JANHFX010134842.1, read on the forward strand.
GTCCAGAAGACAGTGTTGATATTTCTAAAAAGGATAGAGCTCATCCCAGGAAAAATCAGTGCCTCAAACATTAAATCTTCCTCCTGCAACTATGCCTCTATGATAAAGGTGCTTAAGAAACAGCACCAAAGAAGATGGGGAAAAAAGGAGCACAGATCCTCAGGCAATTGCTGGAGATGTAACCAAGTGTAAATTTTTAGATCATCTAGTCCCTGACAATGCAGAGGAAATCACAAGAATTCTAAAACAAAGTGAAGACACAAAGGCTTATGAATAACATCTAATACCACATCAAACCACAAAATTTTCCTGGGTCAAGCATGTACAGATCTAAGAGCAGAAACCAGGACAACACAATAGCCTGAGTGCTCTCAAAGGAGCCCTGAGAGACACCTGGGGGAATGAAGGGGCTCAGGTGAGCAAGGACCAACAACAGCAGAGAGGCAAAAATCATCTGGGAATCCCCACAGGCAGAGCAGCAAACAAATCACCTTTCCAATACACAAGAAGCTTTAGACCACAGGGAAATAAATACTACACTCACAGCAAATAGCAGCCAGCTCCCCTGAAAGCTGTCCCAGGTTCCTTGGGCTGTCAGTCTAAAACCAGCACACAGACTCTCCAATTTTCCACATCTCAGAGGCTTAATTCTCAGCTCCAGGCCCAGGATAGATGTATTCCTTTGAGAAAAAAAATGGGAAGGCATGCTAGGAGAACTGAATGGATGAGCAGGAAGCTTCTGAAGGAGATTTCAAGGAAGAAAGAAGTATACAGTTCATGGAAAAAAGGACTTGTCAGTTGGGAGAATTATAGAAAGGTAGTCATGGCATGCAGGAAGGAAACAAGGAAGGCCAAAGCCCTCTTAGAACTTAAATTGGTGTCAGGGTTTAGGGTCAGGGCGGCCGCTTAGACCTAACAGATGATCTCTGTTAACCCCCCTCCCTCCCCAAAGGGAAAGAGAAAAGGAATAAGGGAGAGAGACTTAGTGATTAGAAAAGGAAACTAGAACAGCTTTAATGATTAATAATAATAATATAGAATATGTACAAATATATACAAAACCAGTATCGAACCCAACCCCCTGATGGTAATTACATCACCGTCACCACTGATGTTGTAGAGCAGGCACCGGGGGTCCCAGCCTGGGCCCTGCAGCAGACAGGAGCTGTGTTCAGGAGCTGGATTCTGGTACCGGATTCAGAAACATGGGATCAAAGGAAGAATGGACAGAGTCCTCCTTGGATGTCCCAGGGAAGAAACCAAACTTGCATTTTTAGAGGGGAGATAAACCTATATTACAAGACACTTCATTTGTCTGTTGTGCTGGGTTTAACTTGGGTAGAGCTAATTTTCTTCACAGTAGCTAGTATGGGGCTACATTTTGGGTTTGTGCTAGAAACAGTATTGATAACCCAAGGATGTTTTCATTATTGCTGAACAGTGCTTACACAGAGTCAAGGCCTCATCTGCTTCTCACACCACCCCACCAGTGAGTAGGCTCAGGATGCACAAGAAGATGGGAGGGTACACAGATGGGACAGCTGATCCCAACTGACCAGAGAGATATTCCATACCATATGATGTCATGCTCAGTATATAAACCTGGGGGAAGAAGGAGGCGGTGGGGGAATGTTTGGAGTGATGGTGTTTGTCTTCCCAAGTAACTGTTATGTGTTGTGATGAAGCCCTGCTTTCCTGGAGATGGCTGAACACCTGCCTGCCAATGGGTAGTGAATGAATTCCTTGTCTTGCTTTGCTTGTGTGCATGGTTTTTGCTTTCCCTGTTAAGCTGTCTTTATCTCAAACCATGAGTTTTCTCACTTTTACATTTCTGATTCTCTCACTCCTCCCACCAGGAAGGAGTGAGCAAGTGGCTGTGTGGGGCTTAGTTGCTGGCTTGGGTTAAACCACAACTTCTGTTCAGAAAAATCTCACTGTCCTTTGCTATAGAAATAGGTGTCAGACATCAGAACAGTACAATGCATGGGGAAAAATCCAGGGAGGCTTGAGTCAAGGTAGCTTTTAACATGAAGTCAGTAACCCCAAAACCTCAACAGATTCCTTAATTCAGATACATTCCAAAGCTATCAAAATATCTGTTCCTGAAATGAAGCAATTTGTTCTTTCTGACAAGTCCAGTTCTGACCCATGTTTCAGTCAAAATTTCAGTGATGTTTGGCTCCTTTGATACCCCTTCATACTTGTCTGACTGCTCATGTACCCCCAGGATATTCATAGCAGCTCTTGCCTTTCCATACTGCAACCCTCCCTACATAGCTCTCTCCAGGTGCTGTAAGCAGCAGTACCTGCTCTCAGTGACCCTTGTGTTGGTTTTCACCCCTCCCTTTATAGATTCTTCTCTGTGCCTAAAACCCGCTATTTCATCCTCTGTCACAAAGTCTTTAATTATGCATCTTTAAAGCTCTCATCAGGGCTGCAAAGGGGTTGTGCCTGAGTGCTGCCTGCTCCCCAGCCATGGCAGCCAGTGGGTGTGCAGCCAGGGGCACCTGCAGCTTGGCTCATGGGAGCACAGGTAGCAGGTACTGGTCCTCTCTGTTCATGGCTCCAGCACTAACCTCTCTACCAGCAATATAAGAGTAAGCAATCATTTAAAAAAAACCCTGACAACCAACCACCCTCCCCCCCAAAAAAAAACCAAACAACAAACCAACCAAACAACAAAAAAAAAACCCCAACCTAATCAACTAAAAAAACCCACCCAGCTCCAAACATGAGGCCTGATTCCTGAAGGTAAGAGAAAATACCTGGAGACAAGAAAAATTTGTCTTGGTAAAGGAGGATTAGATTAGAGACCACTTAGCCAAAATGAATATCCATAAATCCATGGGTCCCAAATGAATGCACCCATGAGTGCTGAGAGATCTGGCAGATGTTATTGCTATGTCACTCTCCATCATCTTTGAAAGGTCATGGAGAACAGGAGAGATGACAGAGGATTGGAGAAAGGCCAATGTCACTCCAGTCTTCAAAAAAGGCAAGAAGGAGGACCCAGGAAGCTACAGACCTGTTAGTCTCACCTCCATCCCTGGAAAGGTGATGGAACAAATAATTCTGGATGTCAGCTCTAAACGTAGAAGAAAAGAAAGTTACTGGGAGAGGTCAACATGGATTCACCAAGAGGAAATCATGCTTGACCAATCTGATAGCCTTCTATGATGGCATAACTGGCTGGTTAGATGAGAGGAGAGCAGAGGAAGTCATCTACCTTGACTTCAGCAAGACTTTTGACACTGTCTCCAATAACTTCCTCATTAGAAAACTCGGGGAAGTGTGTGTTAGATGAGTGGAAAGTGAGGTGCATAGAGAGCTGGTTGAGTGATAGAGCTCAGAGGGTTGTAATCAATGGTGCAGGGTCGAGTTGGAGGCCTGTAGCTAGCTGTGTTCCCCAGGGTTCAGTACTGGGTGTGGTCTTATTCAACACTTTCATCAATGACCTAGGTGAGGGGACAGTGTATCCTCAGCAAGTTTGCTGATACAAAATTGGGAGGAGTGGTTGACACACCAGAAGGCTGTGCTGCCATCCAGTGTGTCCTGGACAGGCTGGATTGTTGGGCAGAGAGGAACCTAATGAGTTTTAACAAGGGCAAATGTAAGATCCTGTACCCGGAGAGGAACAACCCCGTGCATCGATATAGATTAGGGGTAGACCTGCTGGAAAGCAGCCCTGAGGAGAAGGATCTTGGAGTCCTGGTAGACAGTAAGTTAACTGTCTACCTGAGCCAGGAATGTGCCCTTGTGGCCAAGAAGCCAAATGGTGTCTTGAGATGCATTAAGAAAAGTGTGGCCAGTAGGTCAAGGGAGGTTATGCATCCCCTCTGTTCTGTCCTGGTGTGGCTGCATCTGGCATACTGTGTCCAGTTCTGGGCTCCCCAGTTTGAGAGACAGGGAGCTACTGAAGAGAGTCCAGCGGAGGGCAACAAAGGTGATTGGGGGACTGGAGCATCTCTCTTAAGAGGAAAGGTTGAGAAAGCTGGGAATATTTATCCTGGAGAAGACTAAGAGGAGACCTTATCAATGTCTATAAATATCTAAAGGGTGGGTGCAAGGAGGATGGAGCCGGACTCTTTTTATTAATGCCGAGTGACAGGACAAGGGGCAATGCACACAAGCTGGAACATGGGAGGTTCCATCTAAATATCAGGGAAAAGCTCTTTATTGTGAGTGTGACAAAGCACTTGAACAGGCTGCTGATGGTGGTTGTGGAGTCTCCTTCTCTGGAGATATTAAAAATCTGTCTGGAAGCCGTCCTGTGTAATGTGCTCTAGGCAATCCTGCTTTGGTGTGGGGGTTGGACTAGATGATCTCTAGAGGTTCCTTCCAACTCCAATGATTCTGTAATTCTGTGAACCCTGAAAGCTCCCAAAACAAACAAAACCATGCCCCAAAATAAAACAAAAAAAAAATGTTTGGTACTGAATCTTCTGAACATGTAATTTTCTTCTTTGGTCTTTTAGTGGGGAATTATGGAATTCCCATAATGCACCAAGGTGTCTGTGTTTTTTTAATGAGGTTTACTGTGGTTTTCTTGGTAGGGAGAGGGGACGGAAGTAGCATAGACACAGACGTTCTTGGACCATCTTCTTCCCCTTTGACCTTACCTTAGTTTTGGAAAAGCCCACTGAAATGGGTTGAGAGAGGTGCTGTGAGTTAGCTCTCCTCCACCTAACTTTTGGCAAGGCATCTCAGGTGCCCAAGTGAAAAGATAGTTTGTTACAGCCTTTTTCAGTTGTTTCACAGAGGGTACAGCCTCAGCAGAGGGAAATCCAGCCCACCAAAGAGCTGAGCAGCAGCTCTGTGTCCCTTCATTGATGTTAGAGGAAACCAGAGGTGACCAGTCTATAAAAGAGGCATCTCTGCAAAATGAGCTCCAAGGAGGACAGGCTTATAGAATGTGAATGGAGGAGAGAGAGAGAACTTCTTTTTCAATGCTTGGATGTGTGTTGTCAGGAGCACTTGGAGGTGTGTTTTTCACAGAGAGCACTTACTCTGCGTCCTGGGCAGGCTTATATAAATGCTTGCTTCTATATGGAATCACACACTTGACACAGTGCCTTGGCTCCCTCCTTGCAACCACTGCTGCTGGGATGGCTTCCTCACAGCCCTTCCCACATAATTTCTGAGATACTTCTGGCCCATTTTTTTCCCCTCTGCTTTACCTGAATAGTGTCCTGGGACAAGTGCTCCTCTTCTCTAGCCCTTGCTCTGTTGTCTTGTTTTGAGTTAGGCAGCACTAATTCTGTTCAGTGATTTTTCTTTTCAGCGAAGTCTCTTCTAACTAACTGCACTTTCTGAAGTTAATGGCATATTTTTGCAGATGGTGTCTGCTTCTAGAAGTGATAACACTTAACGTTTAGAGTTATTACCAAGGATTGGTATTCAGAAAGGCTCTTGCTTATACTTGCTTTTATGTAGACCATGGTCACTGCTAAGTCTTGTGTATCATGATGGAGGGTGCAGAAAGTAAGAGGTCACACCTGTGGAGAGGAGCAGCCAGGGACAGGTGACCCTAAACTGACTGAGGTATTCCATTCCATATATATCATATTTAGTATAAAGCTGAGGGATCACAAATGTCAAGCTCTCTTCTTCAATGGAGAGTAATCTGTCATTTGTCTAGAGGCCATCCCAAGCCTAACCCTTGACACGTGCATATGCAACACATAGATATTCCTTCCTCCACAGTTCCCAGAGCACTAGAGTCTCCCAGAGGGGACTTTATTGTGCTCCTTCTGGCCTCAATTCTGCCAGCTTTCCCTGGCAGAAAGATTGTAGGCAATTTCTCACAGAAGACATAGCCTAAGGAGAAAGATGGATCTTGACATGATGGCTTGTTCCCTGGCACCAGGGGAAATGTGGCACAGGTGTGCAGGAAAATACAAGGGCATGGGCACTGCACAGCAGGAAATATTTAAGAATCGACAGGTTTAATGAATTCTTGTTAAACTGATGATAACTTAGAAGACAAATGCTAATGTTATGATTGTGCAATCTTTTAGGTAAGATTCCCTGGGATATTAGCACCTGTTTGTCAGGCAATAGGAAGAAAAGTGCCTTCAGCTTTCAACAGCTGCAATCCCAATAACTGGCTGTACAACCATCAAAGCTGAAACAAGCTCTGTGTAATTTCTCTGTTTGCTCGCTGTATTTATTGCAGCTTATGCTGTCTAGGAAATGGGAAACACACTGAGAGTAGCTTGCCCCCTTGGCTTCATTGCAGCTATATCAGTTTTTCTTCAAGGCTTGGAGTTAACTTGGCACAAGTAATTTTAGCAAACTTCAGTGAAATCCATGCAATAGTTTTCTTGTCACTACCAGCCTATGAAGAGAAAGAATGACTGCAATGCTAATAACCTGTCTGACATGGCTGATTAGTTTTTGGAGATGATCTAAAATGTTGGTTAATAGATGTATTTATTTTTTTCTTTCATCTGTGGTCATTATTGATAATATTAAATCTTATGGTAAAACATAAGCAACTGCATTCTTAGTGTTTTATTTGGGAAGAGACCTAAGCCTAAGCTTCTGCATAAGGAATAAATCTGTAATTATCACAGGTATCACAGGATGTTAGGGGTTGGAAGGGACCTTGAAGATCTTCAAGTCCAACCCCCCTGCCAGAGCAGGATCATATAATCTAGCACAGGTCACAAAGGAACGCATCCAGGTGGATTTTGAAAATCTCCAGAGAAGGAGACTCCACAACCTCTCTGGGGAGCCCGTTCCAGTGCTCTGTGACCCTTACAGTA
>JANHFX010135640.1:0-14850 GCA_027560015.1 Chloroceryle amazona
GTAGAGTAGGGTGAAAGGTTGGACATGATGATCCCATGGGTCTTTTCCAACCTAGATGATTCTGTGATTCTATGAAACTTTGGGGACAGGGGAGACCTTCAGAGGGCACTTGGTGGATGAGGGGAAACCCCGAGGGTCCTTCAGAAGGGACCTGTGGTGTGGGAAGAGGGACAGCCCTTGTTGGGGGGAACTTGTGGGCCATAAGGGTACTCCCCTAGTGGGACCTGTGGGAGGATGGAGGAACCCCTCAGGGGGCCTTAAGGGGGATAGGGACATCTCAGAGGAATCTGCTAGACAGTGGAAGCCCCTTGGGATGATCTGCAGGGGATGGGGACATCTCAGAGGAACCTGAGGAACAAGGGGACATGAGGGTAGTAGACATGGCCAGCCCTCAGGGTAATGGAGGACACTGGGACACCCTCCAGGAGGACAGCATTCCCATGGCCAGCCCATTAGAGGGGACGTGGTGGAGGCCTCATTGCATCTCTTTCTGGGGCGGTGGGTGCTGTGAGGTGCCCTCAAGCTGTCACCTGTCCCCAGCGCAGGAGGTTTAATGCCTGTCATGTCACCCTGCGGCTCTGGGGAGCAATGGCCACATTGTCCACTGAGCTCTTCTCTTGCAGACATCGCCTACCTGCGCTCTGTCCTGCCCATCACTACCGAGGATGCCTTTTTTGATTACCTGGCCACCTTAGACACCTCGGATGTGACCATCTCAGCTGTGCCAGAAGGATCTGTCATCTTTGCTGGGGTGGGACATGCTAGAACCCCTCCTCTGCTTTGGAGTGTCCTTGGAGAGGATGGGGACATCACTACCTGGCTGTCTCCCACAGGTCCCTTTCCTGCAGGTGAAGGGGCCACTGTTGGTGGTGCAACTGCTGGAGACAATGTTGCTGTGCCTGGTCAACTATGCCAGGTAGGGACACATCCTTCTTTGGCCCCTAACTGTCCCATTCACTGGGTGGGGTGTGGACCTGGGGGACAGGAGGACCCTAGAGGTCACAGAATCACAGAATGTTAGGGGTTGGAAGGGACCTTGAAAGGTATCGAGTCCAACCCCTGTGCCAGAGCGAGATCATCTAGATTAGGTAACACAGGAACGTGTCCACGTTCTTCAGAGAAGACCTGGGGACAGGGGGGACCTCTGGGTGTCCATAAGGTGGGGCCTGGGGCACCTGTGGTAGGGGGACCTGTGGAACAGATAAACCCTCCAATGGGACCTGGGGGACAGGAGTAATCTCCTTGGGGACCTTGTGGGGGGCCAGGGAAACCCCTCAGACATCCTCAGGGGACAGCTCACAGGAGAACTTAAGGGGACAGGGACATCTCTCAGAGGGATCTGGGGGGCAAGGGTACAACCCAGTGGGACCTTAGGGGACAGAGACAACCCTGAGAGGGACAAGAAAGACTCAGGGTGTCCTGCAGGGCATAGGGACACAATGGAGTCCTGTGGCGGTCTCTGCCACATCCCCACACATTGGCTATTGTTGAGCTGAGAGGGTCCTGGAGCCCTTCCTGACCTTGACTATGTCCTAGCTCCATGTTTAACTTGGCTTGGTGTGACCTGTCCCTTCCTCCCCGTAGCTTGGTGGCCACCAATGCATCCCGCTTCCGACTACTAGCGGGCCCAGACGTGAAGCTGATGGAGATGGGGCTTCGTCGTGCTCAGGGACCGGATGGTGCCCTTTCAGCCTCCAGATACTCCTACATCGGGGGTGAGTGTGGCTCTGTGGAGTCCCACGGCACCGCGGCTGTGACATCACCTGTGGATGTGTGTCCCCTCGTCCCCTGTCCCTCCTCACAGGCTTTGACTGCACCAGCAACATCCTTGCGGGGAAGCTCTACGGCATTCCAGTGCGCGGCACCATTGCCCACTCCTTCATCATGTCCTTCACCTCGCCAGTGGAGGTGCAACCCCGGGTAAGCATCACCATGGGATCTTCTACCTCACATCCTGGAAGATGCCATGGGGTGTGCAAAGCCCGTGTCCCACCATCCACCTCCCTATGCAGGAGCTGCCACCGCTGTCAGGAGGAGAGCCAGTGGATTTCCCAGCCCTGGCCGAGTTATGGCTGCCACGGGTGTGTGAGCTCCTCCAGACCCCTCTGGAAAAGACAAATCAGGGCGAGTTGGCCGCCTTCATGTCCTACGCCATCACCTTCCCATGTGATTTCCAGGGGCTGCTGGACACATACTGTGTCAGGAGGTGAGAAGGTCGGGTCCTCCTGAGGTGGTTTTGTCACTGTGGCAGAGGGGATGGGTGTGTCCTTCCTTTCGTGGTGGCTTTGAAACTCAGATGTGTCCACTTTGGGGCATTCTCATGCTTTGCTGTTGCTTGATAGGGGTCTTGGACCCACTGCTCTCTCCATCTTGGGTCCTTGTCCCGCCAACCTTCTTCTTGCCCATGCTAGGAGCGGTTTGCCCAACTTCTGTGCTGTGGCACTGGCCCTGAACCAGCTGGGCTACCGGGCCATTGGAGTGCGCCTGGACAGTGGGGACCTGGCCCAGCAATCCAAGGAGATCCGCCAAGTGCTCCGAGCCTGCAGTGCTCAGTGAGTGTCCCACTAAGCCTGGGTTGGTTGCCACTGGTTGCCAGCTTCCCCACCTTGAGCACCGTGTTCTGCTGGGGTGGGAGCTGTTGTGGTTCAAGGGGTGCTGTGAGCAGGGTTATGGGTCCTCCCCAAGTTCTCTCCAGCTTCCAGGTGCCCTGGTTTGAGACCATCCCCATCGCCGTCAGTAATGACATCAGTGAGCAGAGCCTGGAGGAGTTCAGACAGGAGGTGAGGTGGCTGCTGGCAGGGCTGTGACATCACTTTGTCTTTTGCTGGTGCCAGTGAGGTTTGGATGGGACGGATGGACGGACAGACATGGGGCACCTTTGGAGAGAGCACCCTCTGTCCTGCCCCTGTGGATCTGGTTTTGGTGTGGGCTTGAAAACCAGTGGCCAGACTGAGCTGTTGATGGTTGTTGTCTTCTCTCTCTGCTGCACCAGGGGAGCGAGATTGACATGATCGGTGTTGGGACACACCTGGTGACATGTCCCCTGCAGCCGTCGCTGGGATGCGTGTACAAGGTAGGGGCTCTGTAACCTGCTTAGCCTGGGGTGGTGTGGGTGGGATGACACCGCCCAGGAAAACCTCACAAGGTTCCCACAGGCCCACGTCTCAGGCCTGTCCAGGTCCCTCTGGATGACATCCTGTTCCCCAAGAGCATCAGCTGCTGTCATCTGCAAATCTGCTGGGGGGCATGCTCAATCCCACCAGCCATGTCCTCCTTGGAAAGAAATATTCATGGGAGGACTTTTAAGGAGAAGCTTCCAAGCAGGAGGTGGCATGATGTCCAGCTTTGGGGTGGTCTGAGGGGTTTTTTTACCATTACTGAGCTAGTTTGCATCAGTAACCTCCCCAGCATGCAGGGACACATAAAGAACACAGCTCAGCATGACCCTTAGCACCAGCATGTGGCAAAAATAAGGTGCCCATCCCCTTAACCTCCTTCTCCTCCAGCTGGTGGAGGTCAATGGCTCCCCGTGCCTGAAGCTCACAGAAGATGAGGAAAAGATGACGATCCCAGGGACTAAGACAATCTATCGGCTCTATGATGCTGCTGGTGAGTTGGGAGACCCTTGCCATGGTGCTGCCCTGTTGACCTGCTCCATTAAACTCTCCCTGATGTCCCATGCACCTGCTGGCCCCTAACCTGACAGCCCTGTAGGTCACCCCTTCACAGACCTCATGGCCTTGGAGGAGGAGCCCTCACCCAGTGCAGGGCAGGAGCTGGTGGTTCGTGTCCTGGGGAAGCTTGGTGAGACCAGCAAGGTTGTGCCCACCACTGTGGAGCTCCTCCATCGCACGTACTTCAGAGATGGCCAGGTAAGGTGTGGCTCTGCTTTCTGGTATGGAGATGTCCTCCTCTACATTGGGTAAAGGACCAAGCCAGGGTGGTGGTATCTTGGCAGCAATGTCAGCATCAAAGGGTGTTTCCTTGCACCTGAGATGTTCCAGGTGCCATCCTGGACATGGTGGCATCAGAGTCCAGCCTAGAGCTGGCTCCGCATGTGGACATGGTCCTGTATCTCCATCCCTGCAGGTGTGTGAACTGCTGCCCAGCCTGATGGAGGTGAGGAACCATGCACAGGCATCGCTCAGCCTGCTCAGCCCTGCTCACCGTCGTCTCCATGACCCACAGCCCTATCCGGTATGTCCACCTCTTACTGGCACAGGGAAACCTGGCCGTAGTGGCCTGAGCAAAGCCACTGTGGTTCTACTGTGGAGCTGCAGCAGTACATGGCTATGATGACCTCACACTCACTGTCACTCTTGCTCCTGTGCCAGGTGGCCATGACAGAGAAGCTCTACCACCTCCTGGTTGAGATGCAGGAGGCCAGCCAGTGAGAGGATTCCTTCTTCCTCAACGTTCTTTTGAAAACTAGGTGACTAATTGGGAATTAATGGTTCTAATGATGTTGCTGCTGCATGGTGCTAATCTGAGGACCCTGCAGGAACTGGAAGAACACCCTGAGGTCTGAGTAGCAAAGCTGGGCCACAGAGGTACGGACCAGGTAAAGCTGGGAGGCAATGGCCCTTTCCTGCCTGCTTTGGTGGCCCTGCATCTTCTACCATGACAGTTCTGCTTGCCTTTGTGGTCCTGCCAAACATTGTGCCTTCTGCTGTAGCAGGGCTGCCCACCTTGGTGACCCTACCAACCCTGCACCTTCTGTAATGTCGGCCCAGGCTGAAGTGCCTCAGTGGTACCTGAAACTAAATCTTGCATGTACAAGGGATCCTGCCATGGAAAGGGCCAACCCATTGACCAGGCCCTGTCCTATGGGACATCCATGGCAGATGGACTTTGCCCTTCTTCTTCTCAGCGGTGGTTCTGTGGCCACATCTCTCTTTCCCTTTCCTTCTTCTTGGTGGTGGCTCTGTGGCCACATCTCCTCTCTTTCCATTTTGTGTGCAGCCCCTGGGGCATTGATGCCAGCTCCAGGTTGATGCCAGCTCCAGGTTGATGCCAGCTCCAGGTTGGCACCCACCCTCTCTAACCTTATGTTCACAGAGGAACTACTCCCTGTAATTAAAATCCTAAGTAAAGGCCTTTACCTGCTACAACCACACCACATGGCTGGCCTGGTCCTTTAGAACACTTGTTGCCTTCAGCTTGAACATTTTAATTCAAGGTCCTTCATGTCACTTCCTGGTTTATGACTGAATCAAGTTGGAATGAAAAAGTGCTGACCCAGGAGAGCACCCAGCAGGTGTCATTTGGCACCTTATGACCCTTAATGGCTCGACTTGATGATCTTAAAGGTCTTTTCCAACCTTTTCTAGCAGTTCTGTGACCAAATTCCAGTGAACCCCATGTTGTAGCTGCCCTGGGGGTAGGTCTACGTCCAGGCAATGGCTGTTTGCAGGCTTCATCAAAACAGGATCAAGAAAAGTTGGTGCATGCAGTGGGAAGCAAAAAAACAACCAAAACCCTGCATGGACTGAATCTTTTCTGTGTATTTTATCTAATCCTGCCCAAATCTGTATGATGGAGGTGGTAAATCCTTCCCCCCTGACCTTCTGAGACCCAGAATTGAGACAGGGTGAGTGAGGACAGAAGGGAAATCCCCCATGAGATGCACCTGAGCATCTCCAGATAGCAACCCCCTGGCTGCCTTTCACAGCCTCCCACAAACAGCTGTGGTTTAGATCTTTTTTAGATCTTTACAACGCATCTTGAGGGGGAAGGAGAAATTAAAAGAGTTTAACGAAGCACAGTTGGGTGGTCTCTTGTTTCTAAAGAACCCAACAGGCTCGAGCGCCTTGTTGCAACACTCCAGGTGTAGGCACCTTATCACACTTGGCTTTGTGAGAGAAGAATAAAAAAAATGTGAGGAAAATGAGACATGCGGAGAAAACTTAATTTTTAGAGCAGATGTACCAAAGCCCAATCCCCACCATGTACCTGAGTGGATTGTTCTGAGTTCTTGGGGTAAGAGGAATGAAGAGCAGCTTTTGAGGAGATGAGGAAGGCTGGTGAGATGAGGCAGCATCCTCCAAGGCCTCTCCATGGCCACAGAGAACCAGCTGGAGCAGTTCATGAACAGAGTAAACTCAGCCAGGGGACAATCCATTCCTAGATATGCCATCATCTCACCTACCCCCAGAGAGACTTCAACTGCTCCTGCTTTCTTTAGCTTTGCCCACAACCATTCTGAGAATCTCTAAGGACAGAGGCTCCACCACTTCTTTGGCAACCTGTACCAATGCTTGTGACCCTTGTGGTGAAGAAACATTTCCTGATTGTCAGAGGGGACCTCCCTTTTTTCAGTTAGTGTCCTGGCACCATGGAGGACATCCTGGATGTCTTCTTTGCATTTACAGAGATTGATGAGATTGCCAGGAGCCTTCTCCTCGCCAAGCTGAACAGTCCCAGGTCCCTCAGCCTTCTCCCATAGGAGAGATGCTCCAGTCCACCATATTCATGGCCTTTTCTTCACTTCTCTTAATCTGCCTTGTACTGGGAAACTCAAAACTCGGCCCAGTACTCCAGGTGTGGCCTCACCAGAGGGGAAGGATTCCATCCCTTGGCCTGCTGGCACCACTTGGAACACAGCCCCTACAATTGTTCAACTTCTCTACCACAAGGACATGTTGCTGCCTGTGGTCACCTGGGTGGTGAGGCTCAAGTGCTCAGCGAGGGCATCTGGAAGCTGATTATGTCAGCAGTGTTCTCAGAACATTAACTGCGTCAGCAATCCAGGTTCATTACACACCAGCTGGCCTTTGTGGCCACCACATACAGAAATAAGGGACACACCCGAACACTGATACAATCATCGAACTGTTAAGGTCCCAGCTGGCATCACAACCCTGCACCACTGAGCCTCAGCCTCATGTATCTCATGGCCCAAGCCAACAGGACCGCCCCCAAGCTGCGTTACTACAATTAACTGCATTGAAAAAAAAGAAAGAAAAAGAAAAAAAAAGAGAAAAGAGAAAGAGCAGGAAAGAGACTGCAGCTGCACAGCTGGGGCTCCTGGATGTGTCCCTCAAGATTTTGGTGTCCCCACAGCACAATCTGGAAACTGGGCAATGATGTTCATCATGCTGACCCCCCACAACTCCATGGCAGAGAACCCCCAAGGAGCAAATCTGAGTTACTTAACCAAGTTCCCACATAGAGACCCTAAACCTTGCTGCAGTCATGTCAGAAGATCCAAGAGTCCTCATTTTTTTCCATCTTTGCCCTTGGAATTCTGTTCTTGGTCTCAGAAGTGGATACAAAGATGTGAGACTACGTGCTAGAACTGAGGTTACACCATCTGATGATGTAGCAATAAAAAAGAGGAAGCATTGTGAGCTCACCTGCTGTTCCTCTGCCCCATCTTTCCTTCAGTTTGGTTCTTACCAAAAGTAGGTATTTTTAAAGCACATTTGGTGCTCAAGACATCCAGTTAATGTTGTGGTTGAAAATGAAGAGATGATGGGCAAAAGTGCTGGAGAAGGGAAGTGGAAACAACCTTGTGGCAGGGGGTTGGAACTAGATGATCTTTAAGATGTCTTCCAACCCAAACCATTCAATGATTCTATAACTCTGGGACCCAGCTTTAGATGTAGGGGTCACACCTCAGACCTCAAGCAGACTCTTGTCCTGACCCATCTCTTCACCGCAGAGGTGCAGCTCACACCTCCTGGTCATCTTGCTCTTCATATACACATGAAGATTGCAGGTCAGGTGGGATGGGGATCTGAGCAACCTGCTCTAGTTGCAGATGTCCACGTGCAGTGCCGGGGAGTCGGACGAGGTGACCTTTATAAGTCATTTCCTACCCAACCATTCTGTGATTCAACAATGCCTCACACAGGGTGTGGCTATGTTTTCCTCTTGCTCCTCGCAAACCTGAAGGTGCCCGCTCATGTTTTGATTAGAATTTGGTCCTCAGCTTTGGAGGGAAGGACTGGAAGTGAGATGAAGGATGTTGAGGAGGCCCCTGAGGTAGGACAGAGCTGCAGAGCACCTGGAGAGAAGGAGGCTGGAAAGAGAAGGTAGGGAATGAGAAGAAATTTGAATGTAAATAGTTAAGAGTCCAGGGCTGCCCAAAGTCCAAATTATTACTCGCTAAGTCATTTGTAAAGTGCCATCTTCTTGCTCTGGTACATGTACATGTAGGCATCACAGAAGAGGCGTTTAGCCACTCCATCCATGTCTCGAGGTTGCTCCACAGCCAGCGTAGCCAATGGCAAGTCCAGGTATTTGGCAACTTCAGGGCACAATGTTACTGTGGGAATGTTGAAGCCGTTTTCATCACCTACCATAGAAAGAAGGAGAAAAGTCCAAACAAGGTCCCAAGGGATGAGTACCTACAGCTCAAGCAGATACCATCATGCTCAACAGTAACTTAGCTGAGATAGTTGGAGACCAACAACAAAGTGGGGAAATAGAAGGAGAACAGTCCTCACCCACAGGTCAACAGCTGGCCAAAGATGAGCCAGCAAGTGCCCAGGTGGCCCAAGAAAGCCACCCAGCATCCTGGATTCTGTCAGCTGGGCACAGGAGGTCACCCCTCAAATCCTGGGTTCTGTTTTAGGCCCCCCACCCCAAGAAGGACATTGAGGGGCTGGACCGTGTCCAGAGAAAGACAATGGAGCTGGGGAAGGGTCTGGAAAACATGTTTGCTGAAGAGCGTCTGAGGGAACTGGGGTTGCTGAGCTTGAAGAAAAGGAGGCTCAGGGGAGATCTTCTCACTCCTTACAACTCCCTGACAGGAGGTTGCAGCCAGGTGGGATTGGTCTCTTCGCTAAGGAACAAGCAACAGGACAAGAGGAACTGGCCTCAAGTTGCACCAGGGGAAGTTTAGGTTGGACCCGAGGAAAAATTTCTTCCTGGAAAGGGTTGTTGAGACCTGGCCCAGGCTGCCCAGGGCAGTGGTGGAGTCCCCATCCCTGGAGGGGTTTCAAAGCCAGGGAGATGTGACTCAGGGACATGGTTTAGTGGTGACCTGGCAGTGCTGGGGTAACAGCTGGACTCAGTGATCCTAAAGGGCACTTCCAACCAAAACAATTCTGTGTGGAGGCCAACAACAAAGTGGGGAAAGACCGGAAGGGTCCTTGCCCACAGAGCAGCCAGTGCCAGCTGGATGAAAGCGCTAGGAGGAACTCACTGGTGCTTGGCCTGGCCATACTCTTCTCTAGGGTCTACTTAAATGGTCACTGATGGAAGCAGGGTCCAAAGAAAGCCTAAATAGTGTAGAGGACTTAAGAGGAAAAGGTGGACTGACCGCATCTGCACTGAAGACCCCCACAGCTGCCCACTGCACAGTACTCGGCTGTGATCAAAGCTCCGAGGCCACCACCATGTCCTCACCATGCCTGTCAGCCATGCTGTCAAAGAACATCCAGTGTTGGTTCTCGGGGCCGTATTTCACGAAGGAGACATAATGACTGGTCTCAATGCAGAGCACCGCAAAGAGCTCCATCTTCTCGCGAGGGACCTGCTGGGTGCCCCGGGTGTTCCAACTGTGAAACTCTTCTGGGATGTGCAACTTAGTTGTCTTGTGAGTTTTGCGTTGGTAGTGGGAGTGAACCTGAGGAGAGATGATGGGGTGGCACCTCTAAGGGGGAAGAACAGAACCTGGCCTACCTTTAGCAGGGCCTGTTGCCACAGGTCAAGGGGTGACAGACTTGGATGGGCTGTAGAACTGGGTGAAGAACTCAATGAAGTTCAATGAGGGAAAGTGTAGGGTCCTGCACTGGGGGAGGAATAATCCACTGCACCAGGACAGGTGTGGGGTGACCTGTTGGGAAGCAGCTCTATGCAGAAGGACCTGGGAGTGCTGGTGGACAACAAGTGGCCCATGAGCCAGCCATGGGCCCATGAGGCCAAGAAGGCCAATAGTCTCCTGGAGTGTATGAAGAAGCGTATGGCCAGCATGTTGACGGAGATTCTTCTCCCCCTCTACTCTGCCCTAGCGAGGACACATCTGGAGTATTGGGTCCAGTTTTGGGCTCCCCACTTCAAGAGAGACCAGAAACTACAGGAGAGTCCAGTAGGAGGATACTGAGGGTACTGGAGCATCCCTGTGCTATCAAGGAAAGGCTGAGAGCCCTGGGGCTGTTCAGCTGGAGAAAAGAACCCTGAGAGGGGATCTTCTAAATGCTGATCAATAGCTAAAGGGCCCTGGGGTTCAAGAGGTTGGGATCAGACTTTTGTCAGTGGTGCCCAGCAATAGAATAAGGGCAATGGGCACAAACTGGAACCCAGGAGGTTCCATCTGACCAGGAGGAGAAACTTCTTTCCTGTGAGGGTGACAGAGCCTGTCCCAGCCTGCCCAGAGAAGCTGCAGAATCTTGTTCTCTGGAGAGATTCCAAACCTGCCTGGATAGTGTGATCTTGGGCCCCCTGCTCCGGGTGACCCTGGTGTAGCAGGGGAGTTGGACCAGATGATCTCTGGAGGTCCCTTCCAACCCCCACCATTCTGGGATTCTGATTTAGACTAAATTGAAGGAAGAAATTTTTTACACTGAGGGTGGGGAGACCCTGGTCCAGGTTGTCCAGAGAGGTGGTTGGTGCCCCAGCCCTGGAAACATTCCAGGTGAGGTTGGCCAGGGCTCTGAGGAACCTGCTCAGTGCAGGGACTGATTTAATGAGTGGCCAAAGAATATACCTGTCTGGAGCAGGAGCTGCAGAATTGCTTCAGGCCCGTCGCAGCGAACACCTTGTCTTTGAAACAGTCCAAACACTCGAAGGTGGCAACATCCCCACACACGCAGCACTCCCGGGGACCTGCAGAGGCATCAGCGGTGAGAAGATTTATTTTCTCCAGGTATCACCCCAAAATCCAACTCATCCTGCCAAAACTAGTGTTCAAGGAAGAAGAATCAAACCATGATCCCACCTCACATCTGTTCACTGGCCAAAGAGGTGAGACCTGGTTGCCTGCAGTCCCAGCCAGCAGCCTTACCATCACCTGACAACTTACTGTCAAGCAGCAGATCTGTTATATCCAGCTCCAAGGAAGGAATGATCTTGCTGAACATTTTGTATTCCTTCCCAAAACGTGGCATTTGAATAATGAAGCAAGATGGGATCTGTGGAAAGAAAGGGAAATAAGTCACCCTGCCAGAAGAGACCAGCTCCAGAGACATTTCTCTCAAAAGTGCTACTGGGAGTAAATATTTTCTGCTCCAGTTATTCACAAGACAACAAGAAAAGCAGAGCCCTTGGCCCAGGTCCCGCTCAGATTCCCCAAGACCCTCTCTCCTGGGGGTGTATCCTGCTGCTCTGCAGTGATGGATACAAGACTAGACACACCATGGACTAACTGAAGGAAGCAAGAAAGACGCCGCAGGTAGCAGGAAGGTAGCTGGGCTCACCTCCACTAGCTTCAGCTCAGAGGATAGGAAGGAGCGTTCCACTAACTGCTGCACGTCGGGAACCACCAGATCCTCCTGTTTGTCCATAAATATCTGGTAACAGTAACAGTCCTGCTCCTGGCCTCCTGACCTGCAAGGAGTGGGTCACGGCGCTTGTTTACATAGTGCCACAAACATCTGAGCTCCCAGGGGACATACCAGGTTTCATAGAATCATCATAGCATCATCACAGAATCGCAAATTGATAGGGGTTGGAAGGGACCTCTAAAGATCACCCAGTCCAACCCCCCTGCCAGAGCATGATCACCTAAAGTAGATCACACAAGAACAAGTCCAGGCAGCTTTTGAAAGTCTCCAGAGATGGATATTCCACCAGCCCTCTGGGCAGACTATGAAGAAGTATTTCCTCATGTTGAGGTCAAGCCTCCTGTTTTCCAGTTTATGGCCATTTTGCCCCTTGTCCTGCCACCGGACACTACTGAGAAGAGCTTGGCCCTGTCTTGCTGACACCCACCCTTTAAATATTTATAAGCATTGATAAGATCCTGCCCTCAGTCTCCCCTTCTCCAAGCTAAACAGACCCAGCTCTCTCAGCCTTTCCTCCTGCGGTAGGTGCCCCATGCCCTTAATTACCTTAGTGACCCTTTGCTGTATCCTCTCCAGTAGTTCCTCGTCCTTCTTGAACAAGGCAGCCCAGAACTGGACATAGTGCTCCAGGTGAGGCCTCACCAGCACACAGCAGACTGGTTCATTTTGCAAGGGACCTTTCAAGGTCATCTAGTCCAACCACCCTTCACTCAGCAGGGTCATGTGCAACTAGAGCAAGTTGCTCAGAGCCCTGACCAACTTCACATGGAATGGTTCCAAGGATGGGGCAGCGACAACCTCTCTAGGCAACCTGAGCCAGGGTCTCACCACTGCCATTGTAAAAAAAGGTTTGTCCCGCAAGAGCTTCTGTGGCCAAGGCACCAAGAGTTTTCTGGTGCAACACTGACACAAAGCACTTTTTCCACCCAGAAATACTAAATATATGCCAGGAGAAGAGGACACAAGTACCATCTTCAGTCTCACTATCTTTCCACAGCATCACATCCTGCTTCTATAAGCAAATCTCAAACTCCTCTTGTCAAATTGTACCAGGGGAGGCTTAGGTTGGACACGAGGAATAATTTCTTCCCCGCAAAGGTTGTCAAGGCCTGGCCCAGGTTGCCCAGGGCAGTGGTGGAGTCCTCATCCCTGGAGGGGTTTCAAAGCTATGGAGATGTGGTGCTGAGGAACACAGTTCAGTGGTGACCTGGAAATGCTGGGTTAACGGTTGGACTTGATGATCTTAATGGTCCCTTCCAACCAAAATGATTCTGTAATTCTATGACTAAACAACATTTCAATATTTTTTTAAATCCACTCTGCTACAGCACATCAGGAAATTCCTTTTCAGATGAAAGAACTATTTATAACCACATGTACAAAAGCCACCGGAGCAAAACTTGGCACATTCAAAAGTTGAGTCGTGTGCAGAAGATCTCCCATAGCCCCTATGTCCCTGAGAAAGGGTTTCCTTCAGCCGACCCTCTGCAGGGGAGCTGCCAGACAGAGTCGTCTTTGTGCTCAGCCTTTCCGAGCACTCCACGATCTAATGGCTTTGACTGACGTCTCAACAAAAGAGCACAGAAACAGAACAATCCCCTTCTGTGCTCTCCAAACAGCACAGTTATTTTTGGCTTCCTTCAGCCTCTCATCCTCTTTGTAGAGTCCTGAAAAACTGGGACTGTATCCATGGACTGTCTGTTTGAGAGGCTGCAGGACCTGAGCCAGCTTGAACGTCTGGATCTAGCCCAAATGCATCCAAACACTGTCAGATCCTGCACTGAAGCTGGACCCTACATTTCTCCAACCACTGCTGTCTCTCCCCAAGGGTGAAACAAGGGCTCTACCACCATTTTCTGAGGACAGCATCTCCAGGGAGAGTTGAGAAGTGGCATATCCTGGATGAGTCATCTGGGACAAGATCACAACAAGGGAGATCACAGGAACAGCAGAGGGGAGCTGTGCACAACTCCCTGAGCTGTGCCTCCAAAGCCTCCATGAGAAGGTCTAAGTAACACCTGGGAGATTGAGAGATGGATGACTAACAAACCTGACTACATTGGATTGCTTAGATATGGAAACTTACTGCAGTCTCAAGAGTGGTTCTATTCCCAGGATCTGGTGCATTATGAGATTGAGGAACTCCTCAGGATCTGTACGGTGAGAAAAAAAGTGTGGGTCACATCATATCAGGAATGCTGCCTTGCCCCACTGTGTCCAGAAGGCAGAGAAACATGAGCTGGTGAAATATCATCCACCCAGAACATGGAATTTCATTGACCTCTTAAGTCTAGGTAAGAGGACAGTCAGACTCAAAGCTGAGAGCGCTTGGTTAATGCATAAATTCGATAGTGAGCATGAAAGAAAAGCTGTTCCCTGACAAGATACCAGCTGTTTCTGGAAGAAATCAACACCACTTGTTTACCACACAGGTACTCAGAGGTTGTTATAAGTGACATTTGGCATCGATGTCATTCATTTCCTCATCATAAACTACCCAGGGCCCTGCTGTGCATGGATAAGAACATGGTGATTACAGAGACTGGTGGCTTTCAGCTGTAGTTATTCTCTGTCTTATTTTCACCAGACTTGAATCTTTGAGGAACCTCAAATAACTTGGCAGAACTCAAGCTGACCTTGGCAAAAAGATAAATCAAGCTGGCTTATGGCAGGGACATCGGGGATGGTGCAACCCAAAGTGTAAAGGTCAAGGAAATTCGCCTTGTTTAAATTCTGTTCACAGAGACCTTCCCAGCAACAGATGCCACCAGGTAGGAGACCCACCAAATCCCATCTTCCCATCACGCATTGGGACAAAACTTTCAGCTGAAAGTAGAGATTTTAAAAGCTGAAAGTATTTTACACGCACAGCAGGAAATTAATGCATGTGCCCAGGAGAAGCAGGTGATGAAGTTGTCAGTGTGGTGCCTGGATGAGGCAGCACAGAACAAAGCAGCCTGAGGAAGGCCCTGGAGGAGATGTTACCTTTCTCAGCATTGGTAAAGCTTGAACACTGGCCCTTTTCTGTGAGCTGCTCCCTGAGGTGCATCACGCTTGCAGCCCTGACAAAGCCAGTCCTGGAAAGTAAAAGCATCTGCAGATGATCTCTCCAGGGTATTTAAGTCACAGAATCATACACTGGGTCAGAACGGACCTTTCAAGGTCATCTCATCCAACTGCCCTGCACTCAGGAGGGACATCTGCAACTAGAGCAGGTTGCACAGAGCCCTGGCCAACCTCACCTGGAATCGTTCATGGGAGGGGGCATCAACCACCTCTCTGAGCAAACTGGCCCAGGGTCTTAACACTCTCAGCATAAAAAAAATTTCTCCCTTCTCTCCAGTCTAAATCTCCCTCTTTCAGTTTAAAACCATCACCCCTTGTCCTGTCACAACAGGAC